>JASSRZ010001316.1:0-10410 GCA_032164315.1 Malacoctenus gilli
AGAAGAAGAGGAGGAGGAGGAGGGGAGGAAAAAGAGGAGGGGGAGGAGGAGGAGGAGGAGGAAGAGGGGGAGGAAAAAGAGGAGGAGGAGGAGGACGAGGAGGAGCAAGAAGAGGAGGAGGAGGAAGAGGGGAGGAGGAGGAGCAAGAAGAGGAGGAGGAGAAGGAGGGGGAGTAGTAGTAGTAGGAGGAGCAGCAGGAGGAGGAGGAGGAGAAGGAGGAGGAAAAAGAGGAGGAGGAGGAAAAACAGGAGGAGGAGGAGGAAGAAAAAGAGGAGGAGGAAAAAGAGGAAGAGGAGGAGGAGAAAGAAGAGGAGGAGTAGGACGAAGAGGAGGAGGAGGAGGAGGAGGAGGACAATGAGGAGGAGGACATTGAGGAGGATCAGGAAAAAGAGGAGGAGGAGGAAGAAGAGGAGGAGGAGAAAGAGGGGGAGTAGTAGGAGGAGGAGGAGCAGCAGGAGGAGGAGGAGGAGGAAAAAGAGGAGGAGGAGAAAGAAGAGGAGGAGGAGGAAGAGGGGGAGGGGGAGGAAGAAGAGGAGGAGGAGAAGGAGGAGGAAAAAGAGGAAGAGGAGGAGGAGGAGGAGGAGGAGGAGAAACATCTGCAACACGCTCGACTTTCGATGTGAAGAGAGGAGGGAAATAATGAAGTGCGACTGAAAATCCTCACCGGGAGCGTTAACATGTGGAGGCTTCGTTAACACGTTCACACACACACGCTATAAATACTGCAGGTGCTGGAGGGGGAGGGGGAGGGGGAGGGGGAGGAGCCTACCGTTGGTGGCGGCGCGCAGCACCTTGATGTCCCGCTTCATGGCCTCGCACGCCGCCGGGAACTCCTCCTTCAGGAGCATGGCCTCGATCCGGACGGGGTACCTGCGGGGGGGGGGGGGGCGGGAAGCGGGGAGGACAGAACAGGAAGTGGGCGTGGCTCGAAGCGGGACAACGCGCGGGCAGAACGCCACGCCCGCTCACCTGGGCAGCTGAACCAGCAGGTGCATGAAGGAATCGGCGAGCGGCAGCTTGGCGCCGTCGCCCCGGAACGCCGTCAGCTTGGCCACCTGCGGGGGAAAACGCGGCAGGTCAGCGGAGGGGGCGGTCCTAGCGCCGTGCCGCGCCACGCCGCGCCTCGCCGACTTCCTGCGTCACCTCCTCCGTGTCCGGCAGCAGCTTCAGCAGCTCCCTCAGAGGCTCCGCCCCAAAGCCCCCGCTGTTGCCGTGGCGAATGTCCTCCACCAAGGCGTGATTGGTCCTGGACAGAGAGCGGCCGCCGTCAGAGCGACCCCGTGACCCCTCCCTCATGCCGCCATGGCGCCGCTGTTTGGTAAGCGTCCCGACGTGTTGACACAACCTCGCCGCAGCAGGACGTCTCGTCCCGCCGCCGCCGCCGCGTGTCTCTGGCGTGCGTTGTTGGCGCCCCCATGAGGCCATGTTGTCACCACCTGTCCGTCCCCTCGCTACGACCTCACGGCCCCTCCCTCTGACCTCCTGAGGCCCCTCCCCCTGACCCCGTTGCCCCCCTCAGACACGCAAAAGAACACGCCAGCATGGCGCCGCCTGTTTACCCATCACACCCTGGGATGAGGGCGAGGACGCACGCCAGCGCCTCGCACACGCGCACGCCGACACCCGCCACGCGTGCTGCCTTCGCTGCCGTGGAAAAAGTGGGGAAACTGAGCGTCTGAGGACGTCACGTTTACCTCTTGAACTGTTTGAGGAAAATCCCCACGTTCATCCCTCGCTTGGCGTCCAGGACGGAGACCTGTGGGCGGAGCAGAGGAGGGGCGGAGTCAGCGGCGGGGCGCCTCCAGCTGGAGACTGTCCACACACACTTCAGCTGCCACACACCTTCAACAAACACACACCACACACACACACAAACAAACACACACACACCTCCTCTTTGGCCTCCCTGAAGGAGCCCCGGGCTTTTCCACCTCTGGTGGGCGGGGCCACGGCGTCCGACTGACGCTCGCTCTGACCGAACAGCTCCTCGATGGTCCGGACGTCGATCTGGTGCTGCGTCACGCCGCCCTGAGTCCACAGGTTGGCCCGCCCCTTCACCTGCCCGACAGGTGTCTCATGTCAATCATCGAGCGTCGAACCAGCGAGGTGGCGGCGGCGGCGGCGAGCTGCGACTCTACCTGCTCCTCTGGGATGGTCTTCCAGAAGAAGCTCCTCACCCTCCTCTTCTTCTTCAGCCCCACTCCGGGGTCTCCCAAGCCAGGGAGCAGGGGCGGCATGGGAGGAGGTGGCGGAGGAAGAGGAGGAGGAGGAGGAGGAGGAGGCGGCGGCGGGGGAGGAGTCTGCCCGGCCACGTCCGAGAACCTCGACGGCGGTCGCCCGGGCGACTCGGCGACGGCGAGCCCGTTGCTGTCATTGGCCGGAGACACGCTGCCCATCACGTGCATCCCCGCAGCTGATTGGACGGAAGCAGACGGCGGCGGCGGCGGCGGCGGAGGTCAGCGGCCTCATGGGTCACCATGGCGATGACGGATCATCACATCAGACGAACCTGTCGAAACACGAAAAACACACTTCGAATCCGTCGTCCTCCTCTAGGGGGCGGCCGTCCGACGACGTAGCGCCAAGACGGCGCCCGCCGGCGTGCTGATCAATTATTCAACCCTGCGTGAGGATACACGTCGGACCAACATGGCCGCCATGAATTAGACATGAAGTCAGAAAGAAATTACATACATTGTGGCGCCGCGGCGGGCTAACAAAGACGGGTTGTTTACAGTCGAATGGGGTCACAGCGTGTGTGTGCGCGCGCGTGTGTGTGTGTCCATCTTGGCCGCTCGCTCTTTTCTTTCACTCAACTCCGGGCACCATGACATCATCCAATCACGGCGAGTAAAAATGGAGGCCTGTCGAACCGCTGACCCGGTTCACACGCTGCGCCGCGATTGGACGACGGTTGGCGAGCTGCGGGACGGTTCCCGTCCGTGTCACTGACTCCAGAGTCAACCTCTCGGTGCGCGGAGCGAGCGGCGGAGCGAACGCGGCGAGATTTTTCGTGCCTCGCGTGCACTCTCGCTGTGCGCCAGCTGGAGCGCGTGCGGGAGTGATGCATGCTGGGAAGCGAGGGGTGAAGCGCAGCCATTCAGAAAAAAAACAAGCGGTTTATTGGGCGCCACCGCCGACCCGCATGTGAGGGTCCACATTCCTGCTGCGGCGACCTCGATACGGCAGGAGGCCGCACACACACACACACACACACACACACACACACACACACACACACACAGGACAAACCTGTTTGAGGAATAAAGAAGTGACAAATATTTACAGTGCAAATCCCTCGGACCCGCCGTCACACGGCAGCGACGCAAACACCGGGTCTGATTATCACCTTCACGCCGCAGCTGCGGCGCCCGTCTCGCGGCTCGGTTGCACCTTCGAAAAAAAAAAGAAAAAAAAAACACGCCGCCGCTGACGTCGGCGAGCGACTCGCGGCGGCGCCGGCTCCGAAAGCCTTCCGAGCAAACGGCCAATCGCAGGCGGCCTGGAGAGCGCCGAGTCACGACGCCACACTGCAGAAATGACCTCAAGCAGAAAAACACGCGACCAGCCGTCGCCACGGAAACGCCCCGGTGACCCCGCCCCTCGCAAAGAAGTACAGAAGAAGAGCGCTCGGGTGGTTTTCGCTGCTTCCTTGAGGTCGAGCATCCCCCCCCCCCCGCCCCACCTCCCTCCCCTCCCCTGTCTCCGGGGTTGCCATGACGACAGCCACCACCGGACACCATCTGAAATGTCACCGCCGGCGGGCAGGTCGGCGGCGAGGTCGAGGACGGAGCGTCGTCCGGCGTTTACCTGAAGAACCCGGAGCGTTTCCACTTCCTCCTCCTCGTTAACGCCGCTCCGCTAGTCCGCAGCGGCACCGATGCCCTCCGTGACCTCTGACCCCCCTAATGGACGACCGAGGAACTGCAGCTCCTTTCAATTACGTGGACAAACATCAGAGAACTTCACAATAAAGCGAAGCCCCGCCTCCAAACGCGGTCTCATCCTCAGACCAGGTTTTAGTCACCTGTTGCACTTTATTCTGCGTCTACTGAGGTGTTTGTTTCGTTTTCAGAGAGTTCATTTCTCTTTGTTTTGTTACTTTTGGTCCTTACAGATGTTTCTGGACAACTAGACAATAAAAGAAGACGTTAAACTGACAGAAATTTGACATTCAAGTCCAATAACGACGTCACATCTGTATCCCGATAAATAGCTTAAAAGTATAAAAAAACAACCAATATTCGAGTAAATATCAGCATGAGAATCACATACGTGCCGCCGTATTGTTATAGCGGTGCTACAGCCCATAATAAGCCATTACATTGAGATGAAGGCGCACCGCCGTCAGCGGGAGCTGCTTCCTCCGGGGAAACGGAGAAATGCGAACGAAGTCTGGTGAAGGACCGCGGCGCGGCGCGGAAGAGCAGCCTGGACTCACCGGACGGAGGCGCTGCTGGTCCGACCGCCGCGGGGTGACGCTGTCCTGGGGGGGGGGGGGGGGTGAGGCTGTCTTGGGGTGACGCTGTCCTAGGTTGGGGGGGGCGGGGGGGCGATGTCCTCCGTCCTCGCTCCGTCCACCTGCCGCCGCGGCGCCGTGTGCGAATGACGGAGACGCACCGGCGGCGGAGGAGCGCAGTTCGACTGGGAACGCCCACTTCGGAGAGTGTGCGCGCTCCTGATAAGCCCCCCCACCACACACACACACACACACACACACACACACACACACCAGCAACATGCGATAAAAAAGGCAGTTTATTCCAAACGGCGGCGTTAACTCGCATCGGTGCGTTTTAATCACAAGTGTCGCGCTAATTAATTTTTAACGTCTCTTCCCGCGTTATTCGGCGCTAAAGCAGCGGAACAGCCCCCCTCCCCCCAAACTGACCCCAGGTCAGTCCTGAGCCGGTTCACCTGCTCGACCAGCGGAGCCCAGTGAGACAACTTCAGAGGGGAACTTCCTGGAAACTCTCAGGAACTGGACTCAGATCTCTGGACAGACCAGCAGCTTGTGTGTCGCGTTGCCGGGTGACTAGTTGCCGGGTGACTAGTTGCCGATCGCAGCAACTGAAGCAAACAGAAGCCGAGCGATTGTTCTCTGGTCAAAGGTCCGGACGCGCTGCTGCATACTGAGCCGGTGGGGGGGTTAAAAGTAACTAGTTACTCTCTGCGGCCCCTTGTAAGGTCAGTGGGAGGAAGATGCTCTATGAGGGTGTCAGCTCATCTCAAGAGAAGCAGATTGAACAACCGATGACGAGAAGGAAGTCTGGCATCCGTCGTGGCGTTCCGTCGCTTTATTTGGCGTCATTAAAAACAATCAGAAAACAAAAGTTAAAACGGTTCTTCGGAGGTTCGACGGGAACCGTTTTTGGGAACTAACTTTATTGCACTAAAAAGCCCCCGTGTGATTGGCTGTAAACACGTTCGGAGGACAAACAGGAAGGCAGCTGGAGCGACAAGACGTCGGAGGAGGACAAAAAGACACAGGGACGTCAGGCAGGAGTGGACGGACGAGGACGCGGTTGGTCTTGGGGCTCGTTGGGTCTTTGGTTCCGTGTCTCCGTGCCGTCTTCTTTGGTCCGTCGCTCTTTCGTCTCGGGGTTTTGGTCCCTTTGCGAGGCGTCGCTGTCCCCGCCACGGCCGCGGCGGCGGCGGATTTCTCAGAGTTCAAAGAGAAGCTTAGCGAGGATTAGAGCGATTTAGACGGAGACACTCGGAGACGGCGGGGGGACGCCTGTCCGTCTCCGGGCCCGTGGACAGGCGTCTCTGTCCCCGAAGGAGTGTTCGTATGGCTTCTTGGATTCGGCACCGAGCCCCGCCTCCGCCACCCCCGTCTTCAGCTCTCCTCCAACCAGGAAGGCGGCTGAACGGCGGCGAGCCCGCCGCCGGCCTGCCGGGCGTTCTGCTCCAGGAAGTGGTGTCCGGCGAGGGCGTGGGCGGCCACGGCGCCGTGCAGCAGCCACAGCTGCTGGTGGAGGACCTTGACCTGGAAGAGGAAGCGGAGCGCGTCAGGCCCCGGGCGTCCCATCCGGCGTCCCCCCTCGTCCCCCCGTCCCCACCTTGTTGTCCTGCAGCAGCTGCACCTTGACGGACAGGTCGTCCCGGCTACGCTGGTAGCGCTCCCGCTGGCCCTGGAAGCTCCTCTGTGCCGCCTCCAGCCGCGGCAGCGTGGCGGCGTCGCGCGGCCCCAGGTTCAGCTCCTCCAGGTCCACGCGGTAGGCGTCGTACTCCACCCTGCGGGGGGGGGGCAGCGGTCAGCCGGCGCTTGGCGGGAGGGGGCGGAGGGGCGGGGCCACTGACCTGACGGCCTGGTACTGCCGCACGGTCACCATGGTGTCCTCCATGGTCCGGTTGACCAGCGTGTTCATGTCGGACGTGAAGGCGTTGATGGCAGCCGCCAGCGTCTCGCCGTTCTTCGACAGGAACTTCTGCGCCGCCGCGTTCATGCCGAACTCCACCTGCCGTCGGACGTGACGGGACGGTCAGCGCTCGGGCGCGCCCGCCGGGAACGACCGGCGGCGTCGGGACTCACGTGCAGCGCCGGCGTCTTGAGGCCGAGGTCGGCGAAGGCGTCGCCCAGCGACTTCTGGGTCAGCGTGAACTCGGCCAGCTGATTGGCCAGCGTCTGCGCCAGCGCCGTCACGTGACCGTAGCGCTGCCGGTCGTCCTTGAGCAGCTCCAGGCGGGGCTCCAGGTCCAGGTCCACCGTCCGCGAGCCGCGCCCCAGCCGCTCCGCCAGCGCCTGCCGGGTGCACTGCGACCCAACGCCGCCGCCGCCGCCGCCAGAACGTTAATCACAACCACCCTATCGCCGCATGGCTCCAGTGACTCCGCCCACCTTGTACGTGGAGACGCTCCACTTGCGGACCCGCTCCAGCTTCTCCCCGGCCGGGTTCTTGTTGCTCCGGACGACCACCGCGCCACTTCCTGGTTTCTGTGAGGTCACCGCGGGTCCTGGAGGCCACACGGTCGCGCCGCGTTAACAACAACAACCACCACCTCACGCGACACGTCGGCGCCCTGCGGCTCGCTGAGTTCGGGGGCGTTACCGTCGCTCAGCTGCGTTTCCATGGCGACCTCTGGCTGGGTCGCTGCGTCGACGTGGTCGCTCTTGGTTTCCTGTCAGAAACATCGGCGCAAGTTAACGACGTTTACACCCGGAAACACGCGTTCTGTTTTGCGTCGATCCCGGCGTGTTTTTTTAAACGGCCCCTGAACGCAGCGCAGCCTCGGCGCCGCTATCTGACGGCGAGGAGGTCGAAGGTCAGGCGCGGCGGCGATAACGGGCTCCAGTCTGACCGTGGGAAGCGAAGGCCGAGGCGACGGATCGAAGGGTCGCCGCGTTGCCACGGAGACGACGGCTCCCCATCCCGAGGGGGTCGGAGGTCGCCGCGGCGCCCGGGCAGAGGAGGCGGTCAGCTGACGCGGATGAGCGGTAACGACAACGTTAGCGGCGCGGCGCCGCATCGAAGAGACAGCGCGGCTCGCGGCGACGCACCACGACCCCGCCGTCCGCTCGCCGCCGCCACCGTGTGACGGCCAAACGCTGGTGCGAAAACAGGAGCCTTCAAAATAAAAGGGGTTCTTTTCCCAGTCTGCCTCCGTCTGCCCTGCTTCCTGTCAGAGCCCCGCCCCCTTTGCTCCCAGATCACCATGGCAACAAGGAGGCTGGCCGCCCACAGCATGCACGACCCTGCAGCGCCCCCCAGTGGACAACAAAGGGACTTTCACGCGCTCTCACCTCCTGAGGTGGGTCCTCCTCTTGGACGCCCGCCTCCTGCTCCGCCACCTCCGTCATCATCCTGCTCCTCCTGCTCCTCCTGCTCCTCTGTGGGTCACTGATCAGCTACAAGATCAATACAAAACACAAAGTCAGAAGTTTTTTTCCCGATTGAAACTGCGAAAATGTAAAGTTTTAAATTATTAGACGCCGAAAAAGTTTCATTACTAAAGTGTTAAATAACAAAAGTGTTGAAATCAGAACTTTACGTGAGTAAAAAGTAGTTTTTATTCAAATCAGACAGAAAAAGTTAGAGGCTAAAGTCATAAATCTGAGCAGGAGGAAGGAGCTCCGCCGTCTACCTGCAGGAGGTCCGCCCGCCGCTCCTCCGCCCGCCGCTCCTCCGCCCGCCGCTCCTCCGCCCGCTGCTCCTCCTCCACTGCTCCTCTGCTGCTGCTCCTCCGCCCGCCGCGCTCCTCCGGAGCAGCTTCACACCCCAAAGTCGCCCCGAACCAAAGTTTGCAGGAAGGCAGAAAGTCCAACACACCCGGAAGTGCGGCTGCGTGGAGGCGCGCTCGGTTCGCCGCCCTCAGCTCCCCGCGGGGGCGGGGACGCCGCCGAAGTTTTACTTCGTGTCACAAATTCAGTTAAAAACGACATAAAATCTACTTTTAGCAGTAGAAACAGTAAAAATACAACGAGTACAAACTTCAGGAAACTGTCCGGAGAAGATTAAAGAAAATAACAAGAATCAGAGCGCAGCAAACTGACCAAAAACGGAGTCACATTTTATCAATTACTTCAAACCTTTGAGGCAAATTCTGACGTCAGGAGGAAAAGTCACAGATATAAATGTGTGAATGAGAATAATTATGAATATTAACAGTTAAAACATCTGAAATATGATCTGCTGGAAAGATAAGGTGATGAAAAACGTTTCAACACGATCAATCAGATTCATTTCATCAAAGAAAAAGACAAATTTAAAGGTTAAAACGTTAAACTGACACAAAAACAGTTATTATGACGTCAGCACTTGGTAACTGATATCAATCTTATGAGTAACTTATACATCCATCAATAATCCAGCTGTGACAGTCTAAAGGTGAACGGTGGCTCCTAGTCTCGCGAGAGTTCGTGTCCCTCTGCGAGCAGCGGCGCCCGGAGGAGCGCAGCTCTCGCGAGACTTGCCCAGTCCGCAGGTTCCAGTGCGGGTCAGAAACGGACGGCGGCGGCGGCGGCAAAAGTCGGACCCGAGGAGCGGCGCGTCTGCTTGCGGGTAAGAGGAGCCGCGGGGCCGCGGGTCCAGCGGGCCCGGCGTGAACGCGCATCCGGACCGGAAGCTTTTTTTGCGGCGGGTGGCAGAAACTTTGTGAAGGTTCGAATGGAACAAAGTAACGTTAACGATTAACCGGGACAGTCTCAGCGGTATAACCAGAACTCCGTGACGTCACAAAACTACTGCAAAACTGCAGTAAAGTTACTCTGGTTTGAGTTTGTTGAGCCAGTTTCACTTCAAGTTGATTGTTTTGTGACGAGATGTGACGTCACGCTCACCTGCTCTCCGGCAAGGACCCATGATGATGATGATGATGATGATGATGATGATGATGGTGGTGTTGGCCGGCAGACCGCTGAGGTCCGGGGATGAAGATGAGGAGGATGAAGGTGAACCGCCTCCAGCTGCAGTCTCTGTCCAGAGGACCGTCCGGAGACGTCCAGCGAGAGGGGACGCTGCGGGTCGGCCGGCGGGACCGAGGTCCGCCACGCCGCTCTCTACTGGTCTCTGCCGGTCTCTACTGCGTTCTACTGTCCTCGACTGCGCTCCACTGCGCCTCCTGGCGGCCTCTTGACGCTCTCCAACCTGCCGTTTCTGACTCACTCGGATCTGACTTCTGTTTTTGCTTCTTCCTGTGTGAACATCTCTCAGCAAGTCTTTTACTCACAGTTCAGCTCCTCCTACTAATTCTTCCGTTACTGACTCACTGACTCGCTCACTGACTCACTCACTCACTCACTGACTTAGTAACGAGTAACTAACTCTTGTCACTGTGTCAGCTCTCACCGCCAGATTCTGTCGACTGCGAGGAAATCTGCTGTTCATCCTCAACGAGCAGGTCAGGCACACTGTGTGTGTGTGTGTGTGTGTGTGTGTATGTGTGTGTATCTGTGTGTGTATGTGTGTGTGTGTGTATGTGTGTGTGTGTGCGTGTGTGTATGTGTGTGTGTGTGTGTGGGGGGGTGTGTAAGGGCACAGTTTCACACACAGTGGCACAGTAGTTTACAATAAACTTGATGTCACTTTTTTTCTTCTGTGTGTGTGTGTGCTTGTGTGTGTGTGTGTGTGTGTGTGTGTGTGCGTGCGTGCGTACATGCTTGTGTGTGTCTGTGTGTGTGTCTGTCTGTGTCTGTGTGTGTATCTGTCTGTGTATCTGTGTGTGTGAGTGTGTATTTGTGTATGTGTCTGTGTGTGTGTTTGTGTAGGTGTATGTGTGTGCACGTGTGTGTGTTTGTGTGTGTGAGAGTGTGCATCTGTGTGTGTGTGTGTGTGTAAAATGGCACAGTTTCACACACAGTGGCACAGTAGTTTTCAATAAACTTTTTGACACCTTTTTTGCTTGTGTGTGTGTGTGTGTGTGTGTGTGTGTGTGTGTGTGTGTGTGTGTGTGTGTGTGTGTGTGTGTGTG
>JASSRZ010001317.1:0-10409 GCA_032164315.1 Malacoctenus gilli
ACACACACACACACACACACACACACACACACACACACACACACACACACACACACACACACACACACACCTGTTGACCTCCACACCTGATGGACAAAGTCCATCAGACAGGGCAGAAACACAAATGGTTTGCAGGGCCAAAAATTTTGTGCATTTTAACACAGGGACTGTTCGTTGATGAACCTTGTAGTACGTTTTAGGTGGAGTAATATTTTGCATCCTCTTTAATAGAATTTAGTGCGAAAAAAGCAAAAAAAAAAGAAAGTGGTGTGGGCTACAAGTTTGGTCAAAGCAGTCTTGAAAAATTTTACCAGGTGCATTGCTACCAAGTAATTTCGCCCTGGTGCCACCTTTCACCCCCACAGAAGTTTATCCCAGGAGAGGAGAGGCCCTGTTCAGAGGGACTTTTCTCGGTACCATTAGGTCCAGTGTAATCATGTCTACGTGTTCATATCCATGTGCGCACAAGCAAAGCCATGGACGTAGCCCCCGTGGCGGCTGACCTCAAAAGTGCTTTATTGCAGCCATGTGATTCGAGGCTAATAGAGTGAGCAAAATTCCTAAGTCAACTGGCTGTTGGAAGCAGCAATGAAAAGTCCCAAATCAGACGGATGCTTGAAGTGAGATGATGTTCTGCACAGTAAAGCAGATAATTCAGGAGCTGATGGAGCTTTTCTTTCTTTTTGGCCCCATGATTGGAATCAGTGGTGTGTTGGAAAAGCTTCCAAGAGAGGGCAAGTCTTCACCTGTCCTGAGGCAGACAGCACACAGCCAGGCAGGAGGACCCCTGGCTGACGCCCACCATGTGGCCGAGTCATTGAGGGGAGGTGAACGGTGTCGGAGACTGGGATGCTCCTTTCACATAACTTTGCCAGCAAAAGCATTTATTGTCTCTTGACCTCTGGTCTGCAGCCGTAAAAACAGAAGTGAAAACCAGGTGAAGAATAGCTGGTTACTGTTTTTCCCCACTCTGCCATCATTGCCAAAGCCTTCAGGCTTTTGAAGTACTGTGCTAAAACAAGCAGCCTGTGATGCGAGCTCACCAAAGCGCTTGGCTGGTAACTTGTTTGGTCATGAGGAAGTATCCGTGTTTATGTAGCTATTTTAGAGGAAGAGGCTTTAGGCTGTGGGTAGTTGACAGGGTCCGATGTTGTCTTTGGCCTTTTCAGAGCACACTTGTTCTTCCCCTAAATTAGTGCTTGCAAAATGTTGAGAAATGTACCTTTCTCCCAGGAAACTGAAAAACCATTTCCAGTTGAAAGTCTACGATAAAGTGTGTTACTTTTTTTTTTACCGTTTCCTTGATTCTGTGTACAACCTGACAATTCACCTGAATGGTGAACCTATCGGGAAAAGTGCGGAGCACTCTGGGTGGGCAGAGAATCCTGTGCATGGAACTCTGGGGGGAGGGGATACAGTGGAAACATCTCTTACATTACATCACATCACATTACATGCTCATTTAAGCTGCTAGATGGAGCATTCGTTTTTCAGCTGCTTATTCAGCTTCAGAGGGGGAGAAAGTTCTGGCTACTTCAGTGGACACACCCCCACCCATCCACAGCACAGGATCACCACAAGCTTCATACGATTTTTGAACCACAATTTGAATTTGGTAAAAAAAAATTTTGTCATCATTCAGACTTGGCCCAGTTGTTAAGATGATATCCTGAAAACACAGAGTGCTTTACGCAGACTCTAAAGAAGGCTGATGAGGCTCCCACTTGTCAATGTGTCCCAGCTGTACATCTGTCCAGCTCAATGTGCGGTGACAGCGGGTAGCTGATCTGCAGATGACATGAAAATAATCTTTATAAGTATGTCCTGTAATTACAAAAAGGAGAAAGAGGCTGGCAGGGGAGGGAAGGGATGGAAAAAGGGACAGGGAGAGAGGAGGGAGAGTGAGATTAAAAGATTAAGAACTCTGCAATTGAACTCTTTGGATGTGAGTAGTGAGGTCAGGGCACAGCGACTTTAGCTGCAAATTAAAAGAGTCAAATGGAAAAATTGAGTCCTTTGTCAGTGGAGATCGTCATCAGTTTCACAGTTTCGTGTCACAGAAAAAAACCTGAGAGGATCACTTGTAGTCTCTCACTCCCACTTTAAAGAAAAGCAAACATTGAATTTGTATGTGTAAACTGTGACAAGGTGTTCACATCTGCTCAGCGGGTTGGTGGGGGTGGGGGGATTACTTCACAAGAAAAGGAGGAGGAGTTGTATTAGGCAGACAACCTAACATATGGCTGCTTCCAGGAGTCTCAGAGGGGAGTGAGTGAGCTTAATCCAGTGGCATGTACTCTCGAGGTGGTGCTCATGTGGCACAGTGAGGTCAGGTTGTGTCAGTGCAGTGCAATGGGAGTCATAGTAGCCTCTGCCACGATGTTATCCATCACTCACTGAGTCTCGTCACTGAACCGTGGCCTGCTGTGTCACTGTGGCAGGATGGCCTCACTTCAGTTACACCTCCCCTGAACTCTTGTTAAATTTCTTTACATTTTTGTTGGACAGCAATCATCCTGTGTCCAAAAAAAACAAATAACGTTCAGCTCATACATATCCCTGGAGCAACAAGATGGGGTGGACAAGTGCTTTGATTGAAAAGCTTCTTGGGGAATGTGGAGAACTGTGAGTTTCTTCCTGCTGTCACGGCAGCTGTGTCCTCGTCTGATGTCTTTTTAATGTGCACTCGATAAGATTAGAAAGGGAAATGAGCTCTTTAAAGTACAACTGGTCGTTAAAGTGAGAGCCTCCTTCTCCATTCTCACAGATAATGCTGTGTGACTCCCATTCCAAGTGCTTGCACACACTGAATAGGAATGAAGGTTTCCCAGCTGAGTGTTTGAACACAAAATATAGTCAGGTTATATAAAGCGGACTACAAAGTCAACGAAAAGTCTTGACAAACTTCTAAAATGTAAAGTTAAGTGAGAAGTTACCAACCTCAAAGACATGCTGACATTGATAGAGAGGAGGAAGCATTGAACACATTGAACTCTGCAGCAGAGTTTTTTTTTATACTGGAAGAGAGCCAAAAGTGCGAAGATCAACAGCAAACCTATTTCATCAAACAAAAGTTCACTTGACTTGTATTGTCAGCTTAGAAAAAGCCCTCGTCTTTTCGCTGGCTGCAGGTTGTGGCGCGATTCTTAAGTCGTGTGATTAAAACATCATCTGCAGTTCAAACTTTTTTGTCACAACGCTCACATACGTTTTGATCGGATGTGCCTTGCATTTACACGTTGCCGGCATGGGCCAGGGTACAAATGGTGCTTTTGCAGAACAGTTCTCAAAGTGAATGAATCCTAAGATGTTTCTGCTTTCTCTGTCTGGATGTGTAAAAGTCCTTTACTGCCCCACTGCCTCTGTTAACAGAGCTAATGCAGCTCATTTTGAATCTGAAAGGAAAGCAAGCCACAGTAACCTGCCATTTTCTGTGCACCTACTTTATTTGGTGTCCCTCATCACCCACTTCATGTCTTTTTTTTTTCTCTGCGACGCACCTGGCATGTGTTATTAAAGCATGCCCACTGAAAACAGCTCCATCTGCGCAGGAGACGTTTCGAAAACCAACGCGTCCCTGTGGTCGTGTGGATGAATCCTGAGTGAATTCTGTTGATGTTGGTTTGGACTCAAGTGGAGTTCCTACAGCCGGTGTGATTTCTGTCCATAATGTGTGTGAAAGGAAACATGAGGTCTCTGGTGCTGTAGTGACTGAACACTTCAAAGAGGGATTGTGGGCTTCTGGTTGCAGTGTGTCTTGGAGTCACATTATCTTTTGGTCCTTCCATCAGCGAAAGGATGAAAAGGCCCTGCAGCGGCTTGATGGTGAGAAACCAGAGAGGACATGTTTGATATGTTTGACATTAACCTCTAGTGGAAAGCAGCTCTCCTGGTCGGCCGTGTTAATGTTTTCAGTGCTTTGGTCCACTCAGGCAGGAAAAACAGCTTGTCTGTTTGGGAGGCTTCAAAGCTTTACCAACATGTGGAGCCTCTGTTGGTCGGATAATTAAATGTCTTCCCTGTGGTTTTTTTATCGCTTCTTGTTTTCTTTTTTCAGTGAAAGGGCATGAATGTTGGCAAGACATGGCTTGATAGCATAAGCAAAACATCCCAATGTGGTCAGTGGTGGCAGCCATTCATGGTTGCTGGGTTGATGGAGTAAATAGCAACAAGAAGTGTAAGCATTGAGGTAGAGTCAATTCATCGGCAGTTTTGTGAACAACCCATTTTGATCATTTTTACTATCCAATCCATGACAGTGAAAACTGTCCTTATGCTGCATTGGGATGAAGCTCTGCTACAGCCCACTTTTTGAAGAGTGGAACCTCCGACGTGATGAATATTGCAGGAAACATGTTGAGTTTTTACAGTCTGACCATCCTGATTAAAGCAGCTCCACTGTTGAAGAAAGTTGGACTTCTATCTGAGGTCTAGTTTTTGCAGCAACATTCACGGCTGTAACTGATGAGATCATTCAGTGGTTCCCAAAGAGTGGGGCGCGCCCCCTAGGGGGGGCGCAATGCCATTGCAGGGGGGGCGCGGGAAGCGGTATGGATGAATGAAAAAAAAAACAAAACGTGCTTGCTTGACTGAGCATAATGAACAGGTTTTTGACGGGGCTCCCTAAACGTAAGGCAGAAGATGAACCACTGCAAAGTATGCTTCCAAAATTTTATTGTAATCCAAAGGGGGGCCCAGAAGAAAATCTTTGGGAACCACTGAGATAATTGATCAAATGAGCTTTTAATTCAAAATGGCGGTAATGATTTTGGGGGTATAAAATCCAGTAAAATGAAACAAGCTCCCAGAGTGGAATTCCCTCTCGTGGGTCCGTCGAGAGAGTGAAAACGGAAAACTATGACGACATGGCTCTGATTGTTTAATTCGTCTGCATGCCGCACTCCTCAGGAGAATCAGAGAGACAACAGACATGGGATTGTTTTTATGTGTTGGTTCTGTGAAGCAGCTGAGAGTCTTGTGAACAACATCAGTAACTCATGAAATTTCCCACATGTTTGCATTTCCATCTGCACAGTTGTTTTTTTTTTTTTTAAAGAAAAAGGTTCATCTAGATGTGGAATAAAAAGTAAAAACAGAAAGCCAACTTGGATTTTGTGTTATTTCTAAAAGGCTACCTCCATCTGGCCTTGTGCCAAACTCTCCCTGAGCACGAACCTGAAGCCAAGAGACCCTTGCATGGCAGCTGTCAACGTAGGTGCTTATGTGGGTGTGAATGATTGAATCTGACTTGATGATGTATTATTTATACACAAAAAAATCCAGAGGCTGCTCTGCCTCAGGTGCCTTCACTCTGAGTACGAGTGACTGTGCAAATGTGTGGAGCTAAGCTTAAATGGGTGTTGTGATGACCAAAGTGACATAGATGTGGACACCCCTGTTCACACCTGGCACATGCAAGTGACCTGCAACCCTTCAAGACAATGCGCATGCCTCCAGTGAATACCCCATGGCACTTCAAATGTGTCCCAGAGACAGCAGCGAGTCTGAGAAGAATACCTTGCATTTCTGTTGCATGTCAGGAGCTGTGTAGAGGAGAGCATGGTGAGACCTGACACAAAGCAAGGCCGGTCATTAAAAAACAAAAAAGGCCTTGTGTGGACAAAGGAACCTGTTTCACTCTCTGGATAATCATAAAAGCCTGGTAGCAAGAGGACTCAAATTGGAGACACAATAAAGACAAAAATCCCCCCCAAATTATCCAGAAATCAAGAACTGCTCTGCTTGTGAAATGCTGCTGGTGGGAACTGCAGATGCAGCTCAGCCACACCTGCCGTAAATTAGGAACAAGCAACTGGATTCTAGATGTGTCTCTTGGTGGTGGCTGCAGGTCCACGCTGGCTCGTTGTAACGATTGCTTGAAGCTTTCGCAGTAATGGGCACGTCCGCCTCCAGCCATCCGTCCATCTCTGCTCCACTTGGAAGTTCAAATAAACCTTTCTCACAGGAAAGGTAACAGAGAATCACTGTGCAGTAAAGGATGTGCTCAGAGTAGTGAGTTTCTCTTGAAACGATTGTGCTGCAGTGTCCCAATGGAAAAACCTTGTGACAGTGTGGTTGTGTTGTTTGGACCATCATAAAGAACTCTTCAGTGTTTCTATAGACTTCTTGTTGGTCAGTCATACATTGAGCAACTCCAATGAGTCAGGCTACCATGTGATCCTCAGTCTTGGTTTAAGTGTCATGCTGTGGACTCTGTGATGCCAGAAACTGCTAATCTCATAGTTATTTCAATAACTATGGAGTTCATAAATGTTGCTGTTTCTAACCACCCAAATCTGAAAGTGTGAAAGTGTGTTTTTGTAGTCAAACTCCCAGTCATTCGTGGTTCTCTGCCTCACAGTACGGAGTGCTCATTTAGCTTATGATTTTCAGTTCCTTCAAGCTGTTGGCTAATAAAAGCAGCTGATGCAAACACGAGAGTGCTCTGCCTGGATGGAACGTGGTGCAGCAGTGTGGCCTGATGGGTGACTGACCATTTCCCTGCCCGACAGATTCTTTTGCAGGGGAAGAACCCGGGCGTGTTGTGGGAGTACACACTGCCTCGAACCGAGAGGAAACCCGACTACAGCTGGGGTGTGGTGCGCTCCGACTGCTCTGCTCCCTGTGCAGGAGGTGAGGCCACAATGCTGAAACAGAATCACAACAGCCATTCTGTCTTTGTAGCATTTGTACCTTGTTAAGGAACTTATGGAATGGGACTTACTTTGTATGTCTGGATTGATAAAGAAGATAAGGAAGAAAATCTATGAGCAGGTTACCTTAAAGGTCTTTTCAAGCCAAAGGAATAATCCTTCACAGATAGTTTAAATTGATTTTCTGGTTTGACACTTGATTGAAAAAAGAATGTGCAAGTGTGAGAAGAATCTTTTCCAACATGTGTCCAAACCAAACACACTGACAAGCTGCCAGCTTACAGACTCATCATGCATAAAAGCTCCAAGGTTGTTTGGAAGTTTCACTTTGAAGACTAAAATACACCACTGGTTCTTCCCCCACCAAAGAGGTTCTGTTTTCAGTTGAGTGTGCCTGTCCGACTGTCTGTTTGTGTGTTAGCAATTTTGGAGGTGAGCTGTTCATCTGGTGATGATCTTCCGAATGAAGTCACTGTACTTTCTATCTTTCTGTCGCAGACAATAAGGCTCTTGTTACCGTTCATTCTGACTCCCTCTTTGTATCTTGGTACGTTTTTCTCAGGTCGCATCTCAACGAAGGCGATCTGTCTGCAGGACCAGAAGACTCAGGTCAACTCCAGCATGTGTAACCCCCACACCAAGCCCACATTGGGCTCCCATCTGTGCAACACACAGCCCTGCCCTGCATAGTGAGTACTGTTAGGTGCGTGCGTGTGTGTGTGTGTGTGTGTGTGTGTGTGTGTGTGTATGTGTATGTGTGTGTGTGTGTGTGTGTGTGTGTGCGTGTGCGTGCGTGCGTGTTGTCTGTCTGTCTGTGTCAGTGTCAGTGTCTGTCTGTGTTTGTGTCTGTGTCTGTGTCTGTGTCTGTGTCTGTGTCTGTCTGTGTTTGTGTTTGTCAGTGTGGGTCGGGACATTCTTCTGTGTACACTTGGCTGTGGGATTTGTGGCATGTGTCTTTATGTTGCCAAATTTTCAAGCAGCAAAGGCGTTGTTTTATTATAGGTGCTCACACACACTGAGGTCGAGCAGTCCAAGACTGCTTGTGCCTGCAGTGTGCTGTGGCCTGCAAACACTCTGTATGAATGCCCCCCCCACACACACACACCCACCCACACCCCTTTTCTCTATGTTTACTCTGTAGTACTTCCATTTGCCTCTCTCCTTTTGGAGAAAAAAAACATATGGAAGAGCCCCCCCAAGAAAAATCGCGCATTCTTCAAAATCAGACTTTACTTCCCCTCATAACATTTGAGTGTCAAGTGGTTAGTTGTGGTCTGGTCAATTTTAACCAATAGTTATACAAGCTGGCTTGAACAATGTAGAGTTTGTACAAAAAGCCTGTTTTTTGTAAACTTCCAACAAGCACTGTTGTCTTGAAAAGAGGTTATTATAGACACACTTGATTTTCTGCCAATTTTGGTCCCTGCTGTGGTCACAGAAACATGTTAGCAGCTTCCACGGAGGTGGTGGAGTTCGTGTCCTCGGTCATATTTCTGGAAACACAGCTTGATGATTAAAATAAGGCAGAGTTTACTGTCTGTAATCACTCTGAGTCTGTAAGACTGCAAGCCCGAAAGAGGTACTCCTTTACATACTGACACAGTACTTGGACATCTCAGTGCAAAAAATTACAAAAATAAAAAACCCCCAAAAAACACATCTTTGCATTTTGCATAAAAAAATAAACACAGTAATAATGAGTAAAAATACCCACACTGGCAGTGGATTGAAGGCTTTCAGACAGCTTTGGACAGAAGACGTAGAAAAGTGAGAAGAAACAAACATTTTAGTTCACATTATTTCTTTAAGCTCACACAGTTTAAGTGATAGAATTCCTCAGACTCAGTGTCAGGGATTTAAATATTAAGTGAAGTCATCCAACTCAAAATCTTGTGAAACCTTGTGTCCTCTTTGAGGTGCAACTGCTCTGTTCTTTATATTCCAATTCCCATCAGTCTCGTGCTTTTTCTGTTTTCATTGTTTGATTAATTGTAAAACTATTTGCTGCCTGACAGCCACACAATAATGTTCATGATATTGCTGTTTCCCAAACAATGAGGGAGGTTAGGAGTTTCACTCCTTTGTCTGCCGTTTAGTTCTGGATCTCAGCATGGTGTCTTGCCACTGGCCAGTAGACCAACAAGAGAATCCCCTTCAGACATGGGGACACACAGCCCTGATAAGTGCAACTACTGCTTCTTCTGTGGACATGTTTGTGTGGAGGAGTCCACTGGCTTTGCCCAGGTGCTCATGTATCAAAAGAAATATGGCAAAAAATCCACACAACCAAATAAGAAAAAAGTTGAGTGAAAAATATAGAGTTGCAAGGTTTAAAGTTAGGGTGTTAGATTAGGCCTTTAGTTTTTGTCATGAGAATGCACCTGACTCATAGGGAGCATGATCCTCAGGGAGTTTCCCACTTCCCAGCTTCCTCAACACTTTGCTCCCACCTGTATCACAGATAGATTCTCTAGTGATGTTTTCCAAGTAGCCCATGGCAATCAGCAAAAATATAAACAGCCAGATCCCACAAGTTTCTTTTATAATTTGCTTGAGGCACACATATCAGGTTTCATGATTAATGATCTTTAAGGTGGTCTATTACTAATGAAAAATGCTGTCCATACACACTCATTTTAAATACATTTTATTTGTTCAAACAAAAGAAAAGTCCCCATTTTCTATCAAAAACTCTTATGGTTAAAAACTACCACCAGTAATTCAACATTTAGTGAGCCATAACTTTGAAACAAAAGCCAGTTTTGAAGCGATGATTTTAAAGAACACTTGCATCAGATTTACTGGAATAACTGCTCAAAGCATGAAGTATAAAACATCATGAAACATCAGCAAAGTGAACACACTTAAATATCCTTTCCAAGGTCTCAGTTTTTCAGACTTACAAAAAGGCAATAAAAGCAGAAGATTAAACATGTTAAAATTCAATAGGGTTTTTCTAATAGTTTGCCAATTTGCATATTAAAAAAAAAGCCCTCAATATACATTTTTATTTGTATATTAGTGAAACAAAGCCTGTGGCTTGGCTAAAACATTTGTAGAAATCGGAGACCATGAGGGGATTTGTAGCCAGTCTTAAAAAACATTGGGGGGCTTCTAGGAAAATAAGAAAGCTTTGGGAAGAACTCCTTTTAGACTACGAGCTTGGCTTGATTTCTAGGAACAAGTTATGGCCTCTGTTGTCACTGTATACTGTATATGGTGCTTGCAGGTAGATAGAGGATCATGTTTCCAAGTCTGGATGAGTACTTTCACTTGGAAAGTACTGGAGAAGAGAGAGGAGAAATGAAGAAAGTTGCAGATAAAAAGCAGGAAAAATATAACCCCCCCCCCAGATATTCTCTGCCAAAAGCTTTCTCTGCCCCATGCCCCCCAAAAATGCCCCATGGTTTATCTCCATTGTCTAGACATTAAAGGAGGAGGTTCATTCAGGTAGAGGTGCAGCTTGCAACAAGAAAAGAGGGCTAAAGTGCAGTAGAGGAACAAGTTGGAACAGCTTCTCGAAGACATTCTGTAGGAAAGAAAATGTTCAGCTCGGGAAGCTGCAGCCAGGCTTGATTTACAGCAGGGCTCCAAAGAAACAGGCAAGGAACCGTGTCGCAGGTTCAGAGAGAGCATGCGTGCGCATGCACATAGACGCATGCACGCAGGCATGCATGCATGCACGCACACACGCACACACACACACACACACACACACACACACACACACACACACACACACACACACACACACAC
>JASSRZ010001319.1:0-10408 GCA_032164315.1 Malacoctenus gilli
CCTTAGGGTCGGTGTCCTCCCTGTGTGTTTTACTGCCGTTGAGACACACAGGAGAAACTAACTGTGTTAAAGTTCAAATAGTCTGTGTTGTTTTGTGAAGCATGTAAGCCAGAAATTCATTTGTGATGAATTTCTCTAACAGACTCATGAGGTATTCTTTTTTCCACTTGCTTCACAACCGCTCTGCTAGATACTGGACTCTACGCCACCTTTTAGCTCCATACAGATCTTCCTTTTCCTCCTTCTACTCAACTTTGCAGCAGTTACAGCTGCTGAGAGCTCCAGCCTTGGAATACTCATGATCTTTGTTGGTGCCACTCTCGCTTTGGCCATTACAAGGCTGCAATGGACTTCGTCTCTTTCATTTCCGTACCTAAGGTAAGAGCATGCACCATAACCTATGTTACTAGCATCGGAAAAGTGGTGCAGTTCCACCCTCATTTTAGTACCGAAGTCTGGGTGGTGAGAGCATCTGGGTATCTGGATTTCCTTCAATGTTTGGAGACCACTCTTTCAAGCCTCCCACCATGGGATTAAGCTCTCAAGAAGTGCATCATCCCAACCGATGCCCCTCCGGCAAAGTTCTTGGAGGATGCTCCTGCCACTCAGCACAAAGGGGGCTACGAAGCCAAGAGGGTCGTAAAGAGAAGACACAACTGACAGGACACCACGACGAGTTGGGGGCTGATCTCTTATATGAACACTGAAACTAAAGGTCAATTTCAACTGCTCACTGGATGCCCAGTACTTGCCCTGCTGGTGAGGAGTCTGGGTGGAGTTTGAGGGGTTCACTAGTTATCGCTCTCTCTGAAGGAACTACGCCAGACAGGACTTCCCTTTTGTTAGTTAAACTTATGCAGACATTGGCCAGCAGTTTTCATAGTTCTTGTGCTTCAATGACCAGATCTATGGCCTCACTGACTGTTGGTATAGTAGTTAGGCCATCGTCGACATAGGAGTTCTTCTCAATGAAGGCTAATCCTGAGGGATATTCTGTCTTGTGTTGTTGCGCAAGATATTTGAGACCGAAGTTGGCACATCCTAGAGAGGAGCTGGCACCAAAGAGGTGAACTACCATTCTGTACTCCTTGGGTTCCTTTTCCATCTGACCGTCCTCCCACCAAAGGAACCTTAAATAGTTGCGCATTTCTGGAGGAATGTAGAACTGATGGAACTTTTTTTTCAATGTCACGTTGCAGCCACTGCTTCCCTTCATTTGGCTGAGCAATTAAAGATGACTCTTCGCTTGGAGGGTTTTTTGTGGTGGTACACCCCATGGTGTGGGATGTACCATGCGGTTTCTTGTTCTGATAATGGAGGGACTGGTTCTACATTGCCTTTCCTGATTGTTTCCTCCATGAATGCTGTATACTGTTCGTGGTACTGCTTATTGACCTTTAATTTTTCCTTGAAGTGTTGAAGACTAATAATGGCCAGTTTCTTGTTATGTGGTAGTGCCGGTGGATTGTTGTCCTTGAAAGGTAGAGGCATCTCGTAGTGTCCATCCGCCCTTTTAGTAATCGTTTCTGAGAGAAACTGTATAAAGTGAACATCGTCTTGAGGCGCATACTTGTTTTCTTAGTTTCTCTCATTAAAGTCCATTTCTAAAGCCTTTAGTACATCAGTTACTGGGGGCAATGGCATTTCTTTCACTGTGACTCGATGTACAAAACTCTGGCTCCCTCTTCTGTCCAGGTGTGGATTTGCGGACCCTATAATGCTCCAACCAAGTGCAGTTTTTTGAGCAAAGCATTTTTAGAGCTGGTAATGACCTCTAAAGGGGCTAGTGCTGATGGGCAATCATAACCGATCAATAGTCCCACCTCACAGTCTTGTAGTTGCTGCAGCTTGTTTGCCAAGTGCTTCAGGTGTGGCCACTGTAGCGCAGTTCCCTTAGTGGGGATATGTGACTTATCCACTGGGATAAAGTCTCTCGTGTAAGCTTGACTTAGCTGTATTTGAGTCCCAGAGCTGAATCCACGCACTCACAGACCGCGAGCAGCTTCACTTGTTATTACGGTGTCTACAGCTGTCATTGTGCCGAGTTTAAGTTGTATTGGCTGAGTGCTTACGTTTAGCTGAGACACTAGATCTGTTAAAATGAAAGTAAAATCACTTTGTATCGAGTAAAGCATAAGTGAGGATTTCTCTTTCAGGCTCAGCTGCAGCTGAAAGCAGGGCATGGACAATACAAGATGTAGCAGAAGTGTGTCTTGTCAGTGTGCGAGACATAACTTTGGGAATTTCACTGTCTGCCTTGCTCCCTGAAGCTACTGAATCAGCACTTGGTGTTTTCACAGGTTCGGTATTTCTCTGTATGTGCAGACATGTTGGATGACGTCGACTACATATACTACATGTATGTCTCCTTTTGCAGTTCTTTGTGGTGTGGCTCTTCCTGTAACACCCAAAGCAAAGGTGATTCTCATGAATGAAGGTTTTCTTTTCATTGACAGTCTTTGCTGCAAAGGTTGGACATTTGACGACTCCATGTGTTTTGTCTTTGCGGACTAAGCAAGGATGCTTTGACTCCCAGGCTGGGGTCTCTATTGAGCGTGGAGTAGATGGCTTCATTTGAGTGCTTGTATTAAACACCTTGGCTCTCTTAGGAAACTTCTCATCGGTGGCTTTGGTGCTTTGCAGAAGGGGAGAGGCAATAGGGTTGCAGGCTATTTTGGCTTTCTTTTGCAGGAACTGTGAAGCAGGCAAATGATGGATATTTTTGTGACTTATCTAACTCATCCACCATTATACAATTCCATCTGCGCATGATCTATTCTGGCAGTTTCTTGAGAAGTTTGTGACTTTCCTCACAGTCATTTAAAATGGCTAGGCCTTTAATATGGGGAATGGCCTCAACACAGCCTTGTAGGAAATCTGCAAACTCTCTCAGCGTGACAGGGTCATTTGCTGATGTCTTTGGCCATTTCATTAACCTCTCTTTGAAGGCTCTTTGAACGACAAATGAACTTCCATACCTTTCCTGTAGGATTTCCCAGGTGCCCTGATAAGCATTCTCGGAATTTCTGTAGAAGAAACCTTCCACTGCCTTACATGCTTCACCCCCAAGGGTAACTCTTTAAGTGCAACATCTTTTCGCACACGGAGAGTGGTTTCTGGTAAAATAGTGCCATAAAGGATATCTTCCAATCTATAAATTTAAAGGGATCACCTGTAAATACTTGAGATGCACCGATTGCTAAATTCTTGGCCGATACCGACATCCGGTTTTCAAGGAGGTTTGACCTGCCGATACCGATTTTTCCAACACCGATTTTTTTTAAATGAGAAAAGTTAATCATATAAAAGAAATGACACCTCATTTTTTTGGCTCAAGCAATAATTTGTAGGCCCTGCCGAAATGTTTCCACAACTCCCCTTTCAGGAATGAAACCTCACAAGAAAGAGTTTCAAGAGGGCCTCAAGAGCAGATTTATTTTTAACACCAACCATGACATTCAGTCCAGTTTACAGGTTATTAACTTCAAATGTCACAAAAATATCCCAGTCGTTTCCTTGAACTACTTTTTCAAAATAAATATTGCAACATACATGATAAAACTAAAATGTGTCAGGACGAAACAAACACTTTCACTGTTTGGCTCCGAAAGAAGGTCCATAAATCAAAATCTTTCAACTGCTTTCAGGAAATAGGCGGTAAGCGCGCATGCGGCGCAGAGTGCAGGTGTGAGGACACGTCTCTTATCTCGTGCTGTTGATGCGCTCGTGACTTAAAGCGGCACAACCACATTCTGCAGACGAATGCCACTCAGTCTCACCTGCTGATTGGAAACAGTTCATTATCGAGCTGAATGCTACATTAAAATATAATATACGTGTCGTACAGAATGTTTACGAGTACAGCGAGTACAGATAGATGAACAAAAAGTTTGTTTTTCCCTCGACAGGAATAGAAACGATGAGAATAAGTTGAGTACCAGTAACTGAAAATGTTACTCCCCTGCTTAAAAAATGCCGACAGTCTCGCGTCCGCTCGACTCAGCACGAGATTTTGTATGATCGCCGACAACAGAAGCACATTCGTCACACTGCAGTGCCAAAGCAGTTATTGCTAACAGCATATTTTTCGTTGAACTGGCACACAGTGAAGTACTTCCAAATTAGTGACATGTTGCGTCTCGCTGAGCTATTAGTGGTTAAGCTGCTACGTAGGAAGCGATGGCGCGCACGGATGTTGATCAGTGAAAGCCAGAAATTACGACAGGGATCGGCCGATCACCGATTCAGCCGATTGGATAGAAAACCGGCCTTTCTGATCGGCGGCCGATTGATTGATGCATCCCTAGTAAATACAGTTGATAAGCAAGCCTGCAAGCTCTGAGATGAGACGAGCTCTTTCTTGGTGTCTTGCCACCTCAAATGGCACATTTTAAGTTCAGAAAGGTGCGGCTTTTGGCTTTAATGAGGTTGGATCTTCACTGTTTGGGCAGCGACCTTGCACTTGGTTGTAGCTGTTGCCTTGTTTTTTCCTCTTCCAACTTTAGTTTCATTTCTTCAAGCATCTGTGCCTCTGAAGTTTAATTCACTTTCAGCTTTGCCTGTTGCTTATGTATCTGTTGCATTGCTTTTGCCTGTTCTACCTTTGCTGCAAGGTCTGCCTCTGCATCCGCGCGTTTGCTTGAGGATCTCGAGGCGGCTCTTGAGAATGAGTCTGAGTCTTGTGATGACTCTGAAAGGACAGTTTCTGTTTCTGTGTTTCCAAAGATGAAGCCATGCTCCTTCTTATTTAGTCTCATTGTTACTCTTTCCTTCTCGAGTTGGTCATTAAAGGTCTTGTTGATTTCCTCTAAACGTTTATTGATAAGGTCACAGATTTCAGCTGTTAGGTCGGCACATGCATCCATTCTTTTAACAATATCTGGAGCAGCAGTGCGACACCGGCAAAAGGGCTCATAATGTTGATGCACTAATGCTTCTTGGGCTTTAATCCTTCAGTCTTGTTTGAAAGTCTTCAGCTGAACAAAAGATCTTTAATTTTGTTCGAGTTTCCTTTACTTGTCCCTTCCAGGAGTCATAAGCTTTATTAAATGCCTTTTCAATTTTCCTTGCTTTTTGTTCGTGCATTTCCTGGCCCTTTTCTGTTAAATTTCGCTCTCTGGAGCTGGTCCGTGCCTGTTGTATCACTTCGGTTTTGTCTGTTTTTTCAGCAGGTGAGAACATTTTGCCTGTCTGGTGTGTCTTGGCTTTCAAGTGTATATCTAAATTCACTTCCGATGAGTGTTGGCTTAAACTAATATTAGGACAACAAAAATAGAAATTGACACTTGTAAACTTATTCAAATTAGCTGACAACGCACACAATGTGGCAGAATGTTATAAAGAAATGTACTGCTAATACTCTCAAATTCAGACAATTGACCCTTTAAGTAATGGCATCAATTCCAGTTCAACTCTTAGACTTCACAACAATGAGCATTTATATCACAGAGAACAATAAATTCTTTTTTAGTGGACCATCAGTTCTTGACTTGTTATTGGCCAAGGATGTGGTTTTTCAGACCACCACTAAGTCCACCAGCTCCAGTACAGGTCCATGAGATCAGTCCATGAGGTCTGGATATTGACTCGACTCGATTAGAAGGTCCTTTACTCACAGTTAAATGCAGATGATGACGCAGTAGGTCAGACTTCATATGAAGCGTCTTCTTTTCACTGATGATGCCTCGTGTGAAGCGATGAGTTTTAACAGTAACAGCCCTCGGCAGCAATAAAAGGAGAAGAAAGCCTGTGATGGGTGCATGGGTTTATTGGGAAACATCTGGGCATGCAGGAAACTCCTGATGCTCCCTCGCTCTTCATAAGCACCGTGAAAACTATGACAAAATAAAACAAAATAAATACATCAATCCTTCAATGTACATAGCTTCACATAACGCACATTTGTACAGTTTACCTTGCTCCGCTTGTCAAGGGTGCAAACCTGAAAACAGCTTTATTTGCTTCTCACGAGGCGCAGCTAATTCGGTTAGCATGTTGGCTAAAATAACATGGAGCAGCAGCGTAAGGCAAAAGAATGGTACAAACAGGTCACAGAACAAACTGAATAAACCTTCTTGCATAGAAACACATACGTGAGGTAATATGAAAATAAATCTGATAACTTACATGAAAATGAAAACTTTTTCTACCGCCAAACTAAGCAAGTGCAAGTTTGACGTCACTTCCGGTTCTGGGCACGCACGTCTGACGACGTCAACGTCACACAACCAATCAGAGGGCTTGCGGTCACTTACATACAGGTTCTCAAACTTTTATATTTCAAGGTCTCTCCTTAACTTGGTCAAGTCTTTCCACCGTCGGGAGGACTTTGGGTAGTGTGTTCCATGGCTATACGCCTTAGCCAAATTCTGTTGCTGATGCGTCTCGCTGTCGTTTTTTTTCAGAGCAGTGATGACAGAGGTGGACTGGTCAACGTTAGCCTTGGCTGCCTTTAAACGCTGACTTTCATCATATTCTTTTTCATGGTTTTTCCGCAAATGTTAAAAGAGGTTCGTTGTGTTTGAGTCAGTTGTAGCGACATGGCAGCGACATACTTTACAAACTACACTGGTGTGCTCCGTGTCGCTCCTTTTAAAACCACGACCACACAACCGACGTTGACCCAGTTTCGGCAGCAGCTCCTCCGTCTGCATTAGCTCGTCTGCATTTGATGCATAAGAGTTGTCCTCTCTTCCGCCACAAACACCCGGCTCCTCCATGCTTGTTTGTGCTTTTCACAGTGGCAGCAGCGTGTGTGGGCATGCCGTATGTGGAGCATCCCGACGTAAAAAACTGCCGTAAAGTGTGTTTTTTGCGTCACGGCAGTAGAATCGATAGAACTGTTATATCGTTTACACGAAACATAATGTTATACCATGAAGCCTTAGAATAAAACGCCCACCATAGTGACATAAAAAATCTGTGTGGCATGCATTAGTTTACACAGATCTTTTCTGTTGCCTGGCTGCTTCAACAGCATATGTGGGGACTGGAGTCAGCTTCTTCATGGTTGGAAGGACTAAAGCCATCAAGACTTGTGAGTTAGTTTGAATGAGCCTGCTCAGATCTGCTCATAACTATGACATTGTCTGGACACAGGGTCACTACCCTCAGAGCTAAGTAACTGGAAAATCCAGTCTTGTTGCTGTCTTTCAAGAGCCTTTTCCTGTTTAGTTGTAGTTTGGTTTTGTTTTTTACTGTATGTTGAGATAACTTAGCAGTCTTTGACAGTGTTTCACCCCCAGACCTAAAGTCCCGTAGTCTTCAAAAACAATGTCTGTTCACTCATTATTTGAGTAAGTGGATCATGGTACTATGTCTTGTACAGCATTTTCCTCAAAGTTTTTTGGAGACGAGTTTGAAGCACCCTCTTATATGGCTGTGAAATCTCGAAATGGTACAGTGAGTACGTGAGGGAACAAAAGAGTTCAACCAGTAATGCCTTTGTAAAAACCTCTTTTGCCACTCTTGTGTCACCTGTGCCCACACCACACTCTTCACCGCAGCCTTGCTGCTTTTTACTATCATTTCCACACTTGGATTTTACAGTGCACCCTTAGCCATTCTATCCGCCTTTTCATTCCCAACAATCCCACAATGTGCAGGCACCCACAAAAACCCCACCTCTCCCCCTTGTTGATGCACACTGGTCGCTAGCATAAGAATATTATATGAATAGTCCAGCTGACTGTTTGAGTGAAATGAATGGATGCTGGAAAGAACTGATGTCGAGTCTGAACAAATCAACACTTTCTTCTGCCCAGAAAACTGTGCCTACTGCAGAGCAACCAGTATAGCCAACATCTCCATGGTATACACTGCCAGATCGTCAGACATCCTCCTGTTAATCAGAATACTTGAACTTGGAACAACAACTCCAAATCCTGTTTTACCTGTTTTTGGGTCCATAGTTCCATCTGTAAAAATGCAGACATATTCCAAATACTTAGGCTCCAAATAATAATTGAATGCTGTGACTAGGTACATTTTCCATTTGTCTTTTTTCTTTAATTCCAACAGATACCAATCAATAATAGAGCAGACTAACTTACAAGGAGGTATTCCTGGAAACACTAACGCTAAAGAGATCTGCATATTAGGCACACGGTACTTTTTCGCCATTTTTTCAACCAATTTCCCCCAAATGATCATTTTTACCCTTTCCATTTTCCCAACAGTCCAATCATACTTTCTTAGTGGAATGGGCCTCACTGTAGCTCTGCAAATGCACCCAGTAATGAACCAGGATTTGCTTTCTCCTTAAATCCAAAGGGATCTTTCCCATTCCAAAGGTAGAACATTTACTGGAGATGTTTTGAATGCATCACAGCAGATTCTGAGAGCCTGAGCCTGGAGAACATCCAGTCGCTTAAGCAAAGAAGGAGCTGCTGACTCATAAGCCACACACCTAAAGTCCATCACTGATCTTATGAGAGCCTGGTGTATCCGTTTCAAAGCTAAGCAGCTTGTTCCCCAATCTCTTCCTGCAACACATCTCATTACATTTATAATCTTGTTGCTTTTCTTTCCAATTCTTTCCATATGGTCGTTCCATGTCAAAAATTAATCAAATGTTACCCCTAGAAATTTAAATTACTTAACTCTTTCAATTTCCTCCTCATACATTTGCAGTTTTACCCTCTCATTAACCTTCTTCCTTGTAAAAAAAAAAAAACACTGTTCTAGTTTTTCACTGAAAACCTAAACCCCAAATCAAACCCCCATTCCACTGCTGCATTGACTGCTTCTAGAATCTTACTGGCAAGATACTCAAGATTCCTCCCTCTACTCCACAATGCCCCGTCATCTGCAAATAAAGACCAACCAATAGATCCTGCCACTGTACCAAAAACATCATTTATCATTATAATGAACAGCAAAGGACTTATTGCACTGCCTTGGGGAGTTCCATTCTCAACCATGTACTGACTGGAGAGTGCAGATCCAATTCTCACCTGAATTTTGCGCTCAAACAAATAATCCTTTCTCCAATTAAACACTCTTCCACAGATATCTAACCTGTGCAGTTTGATTGGAAGACCCTCTTTCCACATCATGTCATACGCCTTCTCGATATCAAAAGACACCGTTACAAGTGATTCCTTATTAGTTTGGGCCATTCGCACCTCGTCTTCTAGTCTAGTTACACTCGTATTCTTTTTTTTCGGAACCCACTTTGATAGTTCGCTAACACGCCACTTTTTCGAGCTCAAATGACAATCAAGCAACAATCATCCTCGGCAGAATTTTGCAGAGATTTGAAGAAAGCGCTTTTGGCCGATATCTACAAGGCTTTGATGGTTCCTTCCCAGGCTTTTTAATGGGCACGATTTTAGCTTCTTTCCAAGTTCTTGGCAGTTTTCCCCTGGTGCTATTGCATTGGGAGTATGAACTTAGTTCAAAGTTTTCAGTTTAATTTATGTTATCGACTTTTGAAAAATTCAGGGAGCCACTCTATTTCTTAATGCAAGTGAGTTTTATTTTTTTTTAAAAAACTGCTGGAAGGCTCCTGCACTCCTTTCTTTATAAGCTAAAGAAACCTCAACTATATTTTGTCTTTGTGGGGGTTTTTTTGTCTTTTTTTTTGTCTTTTTTTTTTTTTTTTTTTACAAAAAGGCATCTGTTTTCCCTCAGTGTTCAAAGCAGAAAAGCTTCAATCAGTCTAATACAAGGTGCATCATTTCAAACTCTGATATCAAATTTTTCATTTTTACTGCAATTTTTTTTCTTGATTACTAATAAGTCGTATTAGCGAAAGCCCTAAAAAGTCCATATCCATCAATCCTAATGCAAATGGAATTTGTTAGCATTCTTTTAGTGATGACTTTGTAGGTTCTTGAAGTGATGTGACTGAAATAAATTACTCCCCTTTACAGTTTAGCCAGACATTGTTAAAATTTTAACTGTTTGGGATTATTGACTCTCAGCCTTAATTTCATTTCAGCCGGATCTCTTGAAAATCCAAGATACAAACCACAAATCTGAACCAGTTTAGAGACATTCATTTTACAATATTCAGTGTGTGGCAACAACCAAGCTCATGTGTTGCTGAAGTTGGTGTAGGAAAATAAGAACTGCAGAATCCAAAAGTGAACATGTTCTCTATTTTTGTGCATGTTAATAAAATGTGACCCTACAACAACAATACAGTCATATTTGCAAATTTTTATTTAGTTCATGTTTTCTACAGCATTTTTTTTATTTAAAAGAATTAAAATGCACAGACAATTTACCATTAGTATCATACACTGCCTGGTGAAAAAAAAGTCGCCACCAAAAAAAAAGGTCATACACTCTAATACTTTGTTGGACCGCCTACAGCTTTGATTACAGCACACATTCGCTGTGGCATTGTTTCGATAAGCTTCTGCAATGTCAAAAGATTTATTTCCATCCAGTGTTGCATTAA
>JASSRZ010001320.1:0-10406 GCA_032164315.1 Malacoctenus gilli
CAGTCGAACACGGGGATAGAGCAGCAGTGAGAGAATTTAACATTAACGAATCAATGGTGCGGAAGTGGAGGAAGCAACGAGATGACCAAGTAAAGAAGACTGTTTATTCGTTTTGGGAGTGAACGGAGTTGTCACAACGCTGGTTTGTAATCTGTTAATAAAGTTTGACTGACCGATCGGACTGTTTTGTTGACATTCTCCATTTAATGGATGCAGAAAGTAACCCCAGCCTCTACTGTAGCGTCTATTCTATGCGCCTTATAGTGCGGTGCGCCTTAAATATGAACAAAGTTTTAAAATACGCCATTCATTGAAGGTGCGCCTTATCGTGCGGAAAATACGGTACACTGACGACAGGAAGAGCAGAGAAGCTTGACCATTGAAAAGGCCTAAGCCTTGCAAAGACCTCCAGTGCTTCAACTGGTTGGAATCTTCACCCTACTGTATTTGTACTGCTTCTTTCTACTAATGAGGGTCCAATCCTTTGCATAGGGAAATGCCGCATTGGTTCTGTATCACTATTGCTTGATTAAGTAAAGATCTATTTTTAGATTTCACCTTCATGTTGGACTTTGTGGCTGGTCAGCCGTTTTCTGAAACTGCTTTTTTTTAACCGACCGCTCACCTGCTCGAGACAGGCGTCTTCGATGCGGGCGCACTCCCATTCGACGGCGGCGTCCGGTCCTCGCAGGAAGCGCAAGGCCTCCTCGGCCTCCCGCCTTTTGCCGCGTGACAGGAGAAAGCGGGGGGTTTCGGGCATGAAGCACATGCAGACCAGGAGAAGCGTCGGCGGGATGGAGCTGCAGATCGCCAGCCAGCGCCAGTCAAGGAAGAGACCTGCAAAGCAAGGTCACGCTGCTCTGACTAGATCAACACAGACTTCAGGTTGACTGTTAAAGGGGCTTTGAAAGGGTCCGTATTTATCAGAGATTATAGGGGCAAGAATAACACATACCTGCGAGGTAAACTCCCAAAATGCCGAGCACCACCATCAGCTGGACGCAGGAGCCTAAGAATCCCCGAATCTGCTGGTGAGCCATCTCAGAGATATACAACTGAGAGAAGAAAAAGTACAAAAAAACAGATTTTAGACATATTTTTACCTTTTTTTTCAATTAGAAAGTTCAAAACAATTCATCATACAATTGTATTTGCCATCAGTGAAGACCTTTGAATACTGCTACTTGGTTCTTATCTGCTGCCTGCTCATGTTCATCCTGTTTTTTTGCCCGGGCTCATTTTTGCCAAACACACTTATATGAAAAGATGTGCGGCCCAGTTTTTTCAGCAACTGAATATTTTTGATCAACTCCACCAAGGAGACTATGTTCCTTTCATTCATTCATCGTCTGTACCGCTTACTAATCCGTCACTATGGGTCGCGGGAGGTGCTGGAGCCTATCCAAGGCAGGGTCCACCCAGGACAGGTCGCCAGTCCATCGCAGGACAACATGGAGACAAACAACCACTCACGCGCCCACTCACAATTTAGAATCACCAATTGACCTTATGCATGTTTTTGGACTGTGGGAGGAAGCCGGAGTACCCGGAGAGAACTCACGCATGCACAGGGAGAACATGCAAACTCCAAACATGAAGGCCGCAGCTGAGGCGAGAGCGCTCACCACCAGGCCACCGTGCAGCCCAGTCAAACGCTGTTCCACTGAACACATCAAGCCATTTACCGAATAGGCTTGAAATTCAATGGGAAGGTACCCAACTGACTCTTCCTGAACTCAGCATCTTCCCTGTAATGTAAGGGTAGCTCGGGGTTACTGAATCTCGACTGACATTGGGCAGTGCGCCCCGATTGGCAAAGTCTTTTGCGGTGCAGTTATAGCGAGGAAGACCCATGCAGAAACACACACACAGACACAAGTACACACAACTTTGGACGGTAGGTGAAACTGGAGTACCTGGAAGAAACCCATCTCAATGGGTGACCTGCAATTTAGCAAGGAAAAGTCCTGGGTTTGAACACAGCACCTTCACATTTTGAGGTGCAAACAAAAATCACTCCATTATGCAAGCCCAATATTTAATTGATTTGACTTTAGGGCGATCAGTCAGACTCTGAATCCCAGAAAAGCTCCTAATATGGGTGGAGACGAGGAATCTTGACGGGCAGGAAAACGGGAACTGCTTCCTGGAAAACGCCAGCCACGCTAATTCCGTGAAGAGGAGACTCAGGTCGTTCGTTTTGGGCAAACCTGAAGAGGAAGTGTTTCTTACCGGGACAACGAGTGACGTGACGCCACTCGCGATGCCGGTGAGCGCTCTCCCGACGTAAAGCATCCAAACGTTCTGAGCAGCGATGATGACAGTGAAGCCAAAGACGAAGGGGAGCGAGCAGAACATCAGGCTCAGCTTCCGACCGATTTTCTCCACCATCCAACCGCCCAGCAGTCCGCCAAGTGCTGCTCCCAATGTCACGATGGACTGCAAAACAAGTGGTACAACGTTTCCAATCGCGATCGCTTGTTCGTCATTGTCTGTCTATCAAATCATGTTAAAATGTCATAGATTTAAATCATGTAGGTTTAAAAATAGTTCAAACTGTAATGTAGTCAAAGATTTTTAAAAGGTTAAAGCTAAAAGTAAGGATTGTGTGTATTTACAAGTATTTATGCTGATAATTTAAAGGTTTAAACTATGATTGGACACTGATAAAAATAAAATAAAATAAAATAAAATAAAATAAAATAAAATAAAATAAAATAAAATAAATAAATAAAGTTTCTTTGAAATTATGGTTTTGTCTTGAGAAAAATTAGCCAAGCCGAACGCATCCTATACTAGATGGAGACAAGGGAAGGAGGAGATTGATTGACATTGGCCTACAGTCCCTACAGCCAATCAGGATGCAGAACACAATGCCTTTCATAGACTGTAAAAAAAGGGAAGGTTCATTGGATACCTTGTCGTCTGATCATTTCACAATGCAACAGTGTCTTTTGGATTGTTTTTGGCCTCCAGACTCAGTTGAATGCTTATTTATTACAAACAAGGAGCAAACAAACACTTTATACTCAACTGAATTTGTTTTTAGTTGAAAAAGACAACACGTTCTATCGTGTGTTTCCCAAGATCTACGTACCCCAAACCAGGAGGCTTGCACATCGTCAAGCTTTAGGTGAGCGTCTTCGATCTTGGTTAGGTCAGGGATGGCAGGGGAGCTGTAGCCCAGCACGAAGCCAAAGCTCATGGGACCGAGAACGGACGCGAATGTTGCCAGGTACAACTTGGTGTTCTTCACTTTGCTGCAGAGAGAAGCAGGAAATCAAAGGACAAGATCTGAGGGAGGTTGTATAGGAATATGTTTTAGCAATAAAGTGCCTCACTGCCCCAAGAAAAGTCTGTAGAAACTTCAGAGGAGATAATGTGTGACCTCGTCATTACTTGGTAATTGAAGGCACCAGATTCCTATTTGTCCCTATGACACCTCTGGAAGTTGATGTACTTGTATCGTGTATTATTTCAGGCTTCACCTTTAAAGAGTACGACAACCCTGAGGTTTTAGCTGATTCTAGGTCAGGGGTGTCAAACTCATTTTGGTCAACACAGGGAGGACAGTATGTAATATCTTTGGTCATGTACACAAGGGTGGCCACTCTCGTCAGTTGAGTCAAGCACCAGTTAACAGCGGTTGTTGAGTTATTTCTTAACCCGCTTCCTGGAACACCACCAGCGAAATGAATAAAAATGTATGTTATGGTGCTTGGCGAACCACCTGACGTTCGCTTGGACTCACCTCAGATACGCATCCTGCTCCGACGTGTTTTCAGCGGGGTCGTCGCTCTCTCCCTCGTCGTGCAGCAGACTTCTCCTCTCGGTCTGGATGTCCATACCGGCTGCAACGGTTTCTCCCAGTTAACCTTCTTTTTTGTTGTTGTTGTTGTAAAGTTTCTACGCTATACGCCGGTAAAAGGCGCAGACTCATATCCCAATTGTTGTTTGGCAAAGCGACAAACCAGTCAACATTTCGGTCAGCTGATGGACGTGTGAGAACAGTTTCCGATGTGATTTGTTTTTTCAGAGTAAAAGCTGGTATGAATGTTTGGGCTAATGTCGTTACGTTTGGGGATTTGCTTTTTTCTTTTTTACTACTTATATTAAATGCAGTTACTCTCAGGAAAACTAGAGCAAGGCTTCACTACCTACTCACAACCCAAATTACTTTGCCTTCAAGTCGACGCATTAATTTGAAACAAACGGACGAAGACGTCCTGGGGCTCTTAACTATGTCGGAGGCAGAGCCCGATTCATTCCCACTCAGATGTTGCCCAGTGGCCCACAAAGCCCCAAACCTAAACGAATAATCAGAACTGCATGCGGTGTCCGAGGCGGAGCACCATTCATTCCTGCAAGAGTTGTCTAGTGGCGCAAGAAGCAAGAAAACACCAGACTTCCGGGTCTGGAGGAAAATATGTACCGCGCAAACGGCAGAGGGCAGCAGTGCGCCATGTCTGACGAGACCGAAGAAGAAGAAAGTGGACTTTACACGGAAACAGTCCAACGGAGCCTTTCCTGCCGACAGCGAAGATGTTGGTCATCTTCTATATGTTTTTTTCTTTCTTTTGCGACCCAGTTTGTGGCGTGTTTCAGCAGCTTTACTGCACCCTTTCAGACAGTTGCGACTGCGACTTCAAGCCGAATATTCGAGGTAAGACTCGTTCTTCGTAGCTAATGTAAACTAAAGGGAAGTCTGCTCTGTTCGCTGGCTAACATGGAAGGTAAACAACAGTGTAACACTTACTTCTTGTAAGTGTTTTCTGATGACTCCAATCATCCTTGTTTGATATTTATTGTAGGAAAAACACATTTTAATATGTTTTTACAATTATTTTTGTTTTGATCTTCACTTAAATGTGACAGTTGAGTCTGAAACTGTCACCTTTTTTTTAACAGTATGGAGTTAATTTCGTACAGTGTCCCCTTAAAGCAATTCTCTAAGAAAAATTTTAACTATTCTCTCAACGCAAACTTAATTATGTCATGTCTTCAAGACAACAGAGGCAAAAGATGAATGCACAGGTTGAGTATTCACGTTGACTGCCTGTGGAGGTGGAATTTAACACAGTCCAATAGCGTCCAAATACATTACAGAGGCCAACATGAATACTGACACCTGAGAGACATTCACAAATGACACAACATTGTATGCACACGACTGCTTGAGTCCTTATAAACAGTACAGTTACAATAAGGCCTCCGTGCCTGTGTGGGCTCGGGCCCCAATAAAACCCAGAAGGATTTCAAAGGAATTCCTGAGAAACTGATCGAACCATGTCTGAATGTCAGTTTTTAGTTGTTGATTTTCAAGTAATACTAGATCAGATGTTACTGCAATATGTAAACTGCTGTATAGACTTCTGGTTACAAACACAATTTGTTGCTGTACGCAAGGATGCACAGTGAACAGTAAACGGATTAAGAACCAAAACAATCCGACATGCCTGCTGCAGTTAAAGTCCCTCCAAATCTCTTGAGAAAGCAATTGATCTTTTTGTTTTTTCAAGATCTTTGCTTTCAAAGCATCAATTGAGACATTTCTTAAAATCTTGAGTTACACATGTTACGCATGTCACATGTATTACTCTTTTAATTTAACCAAGACTTGTGTGTCAAAATGCATCCAAACTGAATGAGGAGTTACAGGCAAACTTGCGCACCTCGTTTTATTATTTGAACTAAAACTGGCCATTCCCTCTGCTGTCTTTGATCACTGACTCATTCTCGAATAAAAGTAATCTTTTATAATGTTACGTGATCATTTTGTTTGATTTTTGTCACCCTCAGACTTGGAGTGGGACCTTTACAAGAACGTCTTCGGCCAGCATCTCGCCCGGGACATCGTGTCAGAGAAGGTCGCGCGGTTCCTCCAAAATAAAAGCCCCGATCGGCCTCTGGTGCTGTCCTTCCATGGTTCTTCGGGGACGGGGAAGACGCTGGTCAGCTCCATGCTGGGAAGTCACCTGTACGGCTCCGCTTTGAGCAGCCCGTACGTTCACCAGTTTGTTCCCACGCTCCATTTCCCCTCGCCTCACCGCGTCCATGAATACAGAGTGAGTCCCCGTTCCGTCTTTGTCGCAGTCAAATCAAAACCACTGTCAAGTTTGGGCCTCAAGACGAAACGTTTCTTGTAAATTGAAGCTAAGTTTTGGGCTCAAAAGTATGAAGTGTTTGTGAAAGCAGATCCAAGAGGCACAGAAAGCCACAGACATATGCCAGATTCAGTGTTGTGGATGTGTTGATTTTGTCCAGCTGTTTCCAACCTGTTTATAGACACAATGATGCCAGAAATAAATATATCCTTAGCAGCGGCACGATTGATCGACGGTCCAAACTTTATGGTGCAAGTTGTGCTCTTTTTTTTAACCCAACGCTGCAAAAAATACATTGCAGAGTATGAGGAGCGTTTCAAAATGAACACAGTGAAACCCAACAATTGCCGATATTGAAAATTGAAGTTGAATTAGACATGTAAGCATAAAATTCACCATCAATATATACTTCTATAACATTTTCCTGGATCCTTTGTGGATTTATGGCTGTCAGACTGATAACCATTGGATTTTCAAGAACACTCGGTCCCTCTTTCTGAGGTTTATTGAAGTTTGCGTTCGCTGTGGTGAATGCTGACATACTGCACGGTCAAAAAAAAACCAGCTACCGTATATTTCCGTGTGCCGCAAATGTTTGCAGGAGGAACTGAAGAGCTGGGTCCAGGGAAACCTGACCGAGTGCGCTCGCTCAGTCTTCATTTTTGACGAGATGGAGAAGATGCCGCCCGGTCTCATTGATGTCCTGGAACCCTTCCTGGGACCCTCTCATGTCGTGTTCCGCACCAACTACCGCAAAGCCATCTATGTCTTCATCAGGTACTGTGGCTTTTCCCAGTCCCCTGAAAATCGATGAATGCGATGCATGTTAGAAAAGCCCCCTGTGACGTGACTCTGGACAGCTGGGTTTGGCCTTTGGTGGAGGATGTTTCTCGATGGGGAGGAAAAAAAGGGAGAGACGCAATTTGTTTGACAGCAATCATCCACCACAAGCTTGCTTTGTATTGTTTTATCGCACTTAAAAGTACTTTATTCGGAGTCAGATTGGCATTTATTGGGAGGGGTCACGTGACGAGCAGAGGGTAGGAGCGCTTGAACAGAGCTGAACATTTTGGGGACGCTTGAATGCGGCAAAAACAGCACGAGCAGAAGAGTAACGTCACCGCATGAACTCTGGGCAAAAACAACCGACGACAAACGGCTTCTACAACCGAAAACGCGAAAAACTCAGCCGCCGCCGATGACCTGACAGTCGAATTGGTGAGCTTGTTCTGTGAAGACACGAAGTTGGGAAAAACTCTGACCTGGAGGACACGGGGGCTCACCTGCGAGCGAAACTGGAACCCACAGAACACTGGACACAGGTCCAGGCGTAGCGACACAAAGATCGTCACTCCTGTTGGTTTGTCTCTGCAGCACTGCGGGAGCGGAAGTGATCAACAAAGTGGCCCTCGACAACCGGCAGGCTGGACGGGAAAGAGAGGAGATCAAGTTGACCGACCTGCAGGACGACATTGCGCGGGGACTCCACAGCAAAAACGACAGTAAGCGTCTTCATGTGTTTGAAGTCTGGCTGGGATTTTGCAAATGGCTCCAAGCTTCCTGAACCTGATCCCTCATGAAGATGTGTCGCTCTGTTCTCCTCGGTGTTTGCAAAGTCCTATTTTGACTTGCACTACAAAAAAGGAATTTCAAGACAGTAAAAAAAAGCCTTGTATCAAGGAAAAAGAAGTCTTATTTTTTGTCCCAAAAGAAAATTAATCTTGATGAGCGTGTGAGAAAAATAATCTGATTTTACGAAAGCATGGCTCACTTTTTCCTGATAAGATATTCCAGCTACTTTTGAGCAGGAATAAACCAAAAACAGGGTCTAGAAATGTTTCACAATAAAATCCAATGCAACAACAAGATTATTTGCCTCATTTTAAGAGCAAGATCGTTTGTACTTCACATTTTAAGAATGCAAAGTGACAAGAAATGGGCACAATGGCACGGTGGTTGGCGCTCTCGCCTCATAGCAAGAAGGTCCAGGGTTCGTGCCCAGGTTTGGTCTTTCTTTGTGGAGTTTGCATGTTCTCCCTGTGCATGTGTGTTCTTTCCGGGTACTCTGGCTTCCTCCCACAGTCCAAAAACACAGAAAATGTCAAATGGAGATTCTACGTACTTGAATTTAGATTTTCTGCCTCGTTTTAAGACCCATTTTAGTCTATCAGAGGCAAGAACTGTGTGCTTATTTTTAGAGTTCTTGTCAAGTAAAAAAATCTTACACCATTGGCAGATTATTTTGCTTCATACAAGATAAATTGACTGGATTTAGGAGTATTTTGCCTCTTTTTTGCAGTGTTGCACTGTTGAGTCCAGTGCAAAGCAGGACTCACTTAGAACAAGTCTTTTTGCAACCAACCTGCATCGTAACTCAATTTAACTGAGGTTCTGTGAGGAAGGGAGGATTGAATGAATGAATGAATGAATGAATGGATGAATATGTACCTTTTCTATGAAGCCACACTGGAGTGCAGCTTGTCTGGCTCTGAGGTGGAAACCCAACAAGACCTGGAGCACTTATCTTTAGAAAAGGACGCATAAAAGCTGGATTTCTTCTCTTATTTGCAGAATGTTTGTGTCAACGCACCATATTTGTCGCCATAGTCTGAGACAATCGTGTAATTTTTGAGTTGGTCCGCCGCGTTCATGTTCATGAAGGTGGGTTTACCTCCTCAGGCGGCTTCTTCGGCTCCAGCATCATCAAGCAGGGCCTCATCACCAGCTTTGTTCCCTTCCTGCCACTCAGCCGCTGCCACGTGGAGCGCTGCGTGCACTCGCAGCTCTGTCAGCAAGGGAAATGCAACCGCAGCGACGTGGTGGAGGCCGTGGGGGGGGACATGATCTACACCCCCGTTCGGGGACAGTACTTCTCGACCACGGGCTGTAAAGCCGTTCCTGCCAAGATCAACTTTTTTCTATGAGTTCAGTGGAAACGTTGGGTTTTTTTTGGGTGTTTTCTTGAAGGCGGGTCAGCCAAAGACTTTTTTCTGACCACAGAAGCCGAGTTGCTGCTCACTCCACGCAGATCAGATCGGACGCTTCCGAGGAGTCGGGCCAGTTTTTCGTGGAACGACAGGAAGCGGAACGTTTGACCTGCTGGGCCGTCGGCGTCGCCTCCCCGCGTCGCTGCCGTTGCTTCAGGAACAGCGATCGCACATTTTACATGGCGGCACTGAGGGCTGCTTTCCTTTCATGTGTTGCGGTGCAACGTGTGGTGACAAAGACTGCAGGCCAAGGAGTTGTGTTTTATTTGGACCCCTTATTTATCCTGCCCTATTTATCAATGTTTTTTCCAACCTTCTTTCTCTCACTTGCACTGCTGGAAGTATTAACACTCATTTTTATGAGAAGGTGTTGAGCTTTGGTTTTTTGTTGGGTTCAGTTAGCAGGTTAACAAGGACGTTAAAGAGTTTATTTGTCCAGCTGTCTTTATTTCATTATTTCAGATTTTTATCAAAAGAGTCCCAAAGTCAGGTTTGAAGCGTTCAAAATTTGAAGGCTGCTGCTGCTAAAAAAGAGGTGAACAACAATTCACAAAAGAGTCCATCTTGTAAATCATGTTCTGCCATAAAATCACACAATCAAAAGAAGAACAAACAGAAAATTGCACTGTGATGGCACACAACCATCATATAAGGTTATTGGCTGACTGAGTCAATTCTTTTTAAGCAGCAATACTGGAGTTTGATATGTTGTGTGTTGTGTATGTTGACAATTGATTTGCTATTAATTCTTTCCTGCAATAAACTAACACCTCTTTGTGACATTTTGTGAATTGCAACAATGGGAACTTTTTTCAAATTTCAGAGTTTGTCAATTGGTTTTTCTAACACATCCGAAAGGATGTGACGACTCTGTCATTTGTATTCAACTCTCATTGAGCCTTGGTTTCTTGGATTCCTATGTTGCCATTAGGATCGCGACTGTTCCTCCTCTCTGAACGCTTGATATTCTTTGCTTTTTGTCAAAGTTCGGTATGAATTCAGTCAGGAGGATTAGAAATGAGCAGTATTGTGTGTGTGTGTGTGTGTGTGTGTGTGTGTGTGTGTGTGTGTGAGAGACAGAGCGTGTGTGTGAGAGATAGAGCGTGTGTGTGTTTGCATGTATGCGTGCGTGTGTGTGTGTGTGTGTGTGTGTGTGTGAGAGAGAGAGAGAGAGACAGAGCGTATTGTGTGTGTTAGACAGTGTGTGTGTGCGAGCGTGTGTGATACAGAGTGTGTGTGACAGAGAGAGAGAGAGAGTGTGTGTGTGTGTGTGTGTGTGTGTGTGTGTGTGTGTGTGTGTGTGTGTGTGTGTGTG
>JASSRZ010001321.1:0-10404 GCA_032164315.1 Malacoctenus gilli
CACACACACACACACACACACACACACACACACACACACACACACACACACACACACACACACACACACACCTCTGTCCATCCACACACATACGCTCCAGTTCCCCCCCGGTGGCTGCGGGCCTTTTGTGTCTCGCTCTATCAGATGTGAGGCTGACCGTGAAGGTACAGGCGCACCCAAATATAACAAAGCCTGTTGGTGAGGTGTTGCATGGGGGAAGCGAGAATGTCAGGGGAGGATTTGTTGATACTGATACTCACACACACACATACACTCTGCACTCTGGATGAACGGGCTTCAGTCTGTGTGTGCTACTTTCGATATATTATTGTTGTTTGCCCAGAAGGAGTGTCTGGGAGTAGTTTAGATTTGCCTTTACATTTGTTGCATGTAGCACATGACACAGTGTGGAGCTGGGCTAAAATATCAGTGCGATCTGAGGTCCGTTGATGACGGTTATGGCTTCTTTCTGCATGTTGCTTCAGCGACGGCAAAAAAAGGATGCTGGGCTCAAGCTGCAAGCCATGATGCGGCACAAGCACTTCCTACTGGCTGAGAGCGAGCCCGGCACAAAGTGCCCCCCACAGCCCCCCTCCCGGGAAGTGGTCTCTGGCAGGTGACGAGACCATGTGTCCCAGTGGGAGTGCACTCCATCTGTCTGCTGTGTGCAGAGACAGTGACTGACATAACTGGAAATGTCATTCTTGAAAAGGAGGGAAAGTTCAAGGTTCCGATTCCTTTTTGTTCATGTGCAGGCAGACCACTGTAGCACAAACATAGCTTTGAAGATGAATGCAATGCTGCCAACTTCTCTCTTTGTTTCTTTTGACCCCACTTACTTCCGAAATCACGAACTGTGAAGTTTCTGTTGCGGAGCTCTTTGGGGGACTTGAAGAAGAATCTCTGGCCAACCGGGGGCATATCTTTGTCCACAGCACTGACGGTCTGGATCACCTTAAGGAACAGATGAGATGATCCGGTTAACATATCAGGAAAACAAACATTGAGAGGAATCAGGGGAGGTATTTGATTGAAGAGAAAGTAAGGCCCACCATGAGGAAAGACACTGTATTTCTCTCACAGTTGACCTTAAGATAATTAACCTTGTAATTAACCCATGGCAGTATAGTTTGGTAATTGTATAGCTGATAGGAGGGAGAACTAAAGTCCCGATAGTGTGATATGTATTGTACGTTCCGTTGAAGATCAAAGACACACCCACAGGGAGATAAAGACATATTGATTTTTCAAAAGACAAAACATCGTATTACTGAAGATTTTCTCGCTTAACCACCGAAAAGCTTCGCCTGTAGGTGGAGCTGCAACGTGCAACGAAAGAGAAGAAGACGGGGAGCTGGTGGGATCAAACGAAACAAGGAAGATAAACTTTGCAGTTCTGTGTGAACGTTGATTCGATGTTTTTGGCCTTCACACTAAATGTAGTAGAGTCTTTTGACTCTTTGCCTCAGACCCGATGATGACTCCACCCCAAATGATCAAGCTCCGCCTGCTCACCACTATCAAGGTGCATGGGAAATTTCAAAAGCAGTCTGAAGACTGGACAGTCACCTTGGCAAGCAGAAATGACACCAAGCTTTTACAGATAGTGACGTAACACGTTCGCCAAAGTAGCTGACAGGTCCACTTTATGTCAGACCCTCTGGGAGTGCGTCAACTCTGCGATTAAGGACGCCTCTGTGAGTGCCGGGCCTTCCGCTGCGCAGAACCGGCTTACCTGTCCAATTCTAGAGTGCTCGCAGACAAAGATGTCAGAGGGGACTGCCAGCTCGGGAGGAAACTCGTTCACGTCCAAGACGTTGACTGTCACCAACACTTTACTCGACAGCGAGGGGTTGTCTGCAAAGGTCAAACAGGAAAAAGGAGGTGATTATGGACAGAATCTGATGAAATGACAGCTGCAGTGCGCTTCCTTGAGGAACAAGGCAGGAGGTCAGTGAGTGTCCTCCACAGGATGAATTCTTGTGTCTGGGCTGCTCATACATTAGAGTGCAGACGAGTCATTGGTTGAAAAAGAGGGGAAATAGTGAAAAGGTTTGATATTACATGGGATGAAAAAGGATTTAAATGAATTTTCTTATCAATGATTAATTAGTTTTTAACTGAATTTGTGATGCAAAGTTAAACAACAATACAGAGTCCATAAATATCGTGTTTTTCGGACCTTTCACACCCATCTGAACGGGGCCAAAGCAACTGCTGAACCTTGCTATAGTACCCCTTTTCAGCCACAAGAGGGAGCCAATCAACCATCCAGGAACGAAACAGTCTCCAAATGATTGTTTGAGGGTCAAATTTCAAGTGTTGTAAATGCTTGCAGTTCTTGTGAATCATTAAAAACAATGTCATTGATCCTAAGCACAGTTTTTGGTCTCCACTTGTTGTCAAACATAGATTATAAAACACACTCTGTTAAAAGTCCAGGAAGTGCTGTGACACATGACCAGCACCACACTCACTGAGCTTGGTTGCTACCACGGTGACGTTGTGCTGGAGCGCCGTCTCTCTGTCCAGGTATTCGTTTGTGGAGATGGTTCCCTCCACGGTGTCGATGTCGAAGCAGCCGTCCAACTCGGTCTGCCACTCCAGAGAGTACCTGCACAGATCGGAAGAAAAGAAAGGGACTTTTTTTCCTTTTCTGTGCGACATAATACCGAATCAAAATCGGCAATGTTGACTTTTTTCGCTGAAAAAGCAATAAACTAATGTTCCCTTTCACTGTTCTCTAATGATTTGTTTGGGTGAGAGTTTGAGACAGGGTGGGCTATGAATAGATGGTGTTGTTATGTTGTATGAATCCGTCAATGTCTTTATTTTCAATGAGGAAAAAAAAACAACGGGAAGCAACTGAAAGCTGAATAAACACACAGGGAGGGGCTCATATTTGAGAGAGAATCTCAACTTTAAAAAAAAAAAAAATCTGGAACAGACTGCCAGACAGGGAGTGATCAGAGCAAGCACCATAGAGGAGCTGATGCCCCCCTTACAGGAAGCTCCCTGCCCGTTGTCACGCCTGTAGTTATTCTGAGCTGATTTGTTGGAAAGAGTGTAGCTGACATCACCTCACAGCGCTGCTGCTGGCGTCCAGGTCGTGCGCCGTCACCGAGCCGATGATGCTCCCCGGCGGGGTGTCCTCGTACACCTCCATGGAATAGGAGGGCTTGGTGAAGACGGGGGGCTCGTCCACATCCAGGACGTTGACTTTGACCGTCACCGAGTCTTTGAAGGGCCCCAGGTGGAGGAAGCGGGGGTCCAGCTGCGCGTTCGATGCCTCCACCTTGAACGTGTAGGTCTTTTTGGTCTCGTAGTCGAGGGTCTGCGGGGAAAAAAGAGTTTGAGGTTTTTCTTTGCCTTTGAGGTTTTCAGTGGGGCACAAAACAAGGAGCTGGTTCTCCTACCACTGGTAAAAGTGTAGTTTTGTATCTTCAATTGGACACCAACCAGAAGAAAGACACCAGTGCATGTGTAAATCTAATGTGATGAACTCCAACTCCTTCAACTGTTTCCATCCAGCTTTTCATGATCCAAATGATGACGGCCATGGATTTGGACTTCTTTGTGATTAAATGGGACATCTCTTTGTGGAATTTTTTTTTTGTTGACTGAGAGAGTCCTCCATTGGAAAAAAAATGACTTTCTGTCAGGCCTTTTCCACCTTCACTTCACGCCACCATCCCAATACCCAGCAAAACAGCCCCTGGCACAAAATGAACCAATGCGCTCCCATTAAACCCACTCTCCGTCGGATGTGAGCTGTGTTTGTGTCTGCTCGGGCAGGAGGCGGCCCGGGTTTACAGTGAGAAAGAATTACATCCGGCTAATTGAATCAGACCTATGAAACGCCACATCGAAGTGGCCGACTGAAATGAGGAAAATCGTTCGCGCACGTCGCCGCTGCCAAAGACAACGCACTTATCTCGGGCACGGGGTCCCTGCAGCTTTTGTAACGGGACTCTATCATGTGATAAAAATCTTGTAATTGTCACTGATACTGTCCCATAACACCGCGATATCAATCTTCTCACACTGAGAGATGGTGGCCACAATTAAAAGATAAGGTTGGATCTCTCTCGCCTGCTGAATGGAAGCGCTCACAAAATATAGTTTAGACTGGAAGCACGGCCGCAGCTCCTCTCATTTAGGATGTCATTCAGACTCTGTATTCAGTGGCAAAACACCACAAACATAAGAGAACCAATCCAGTTCAGTTTTGTAGTGGATTTTATGTGGATGAGTTTTTAAATACACATGAGCTGGGGATCTAACAAGACAAAAGTGGGCAAGTTTGAAATGGGAGGAAATAACAATGGGTTGAAAACACTATCAAAACAGGAAGTTAAAGACAGGCCACTGACCTGACATGAACCACCCCAAACACAAGATTTGAGTCAACAACCCCTGAGCGCTGAAACCCTTTGTCGCCATTGTTTCCTCTCCCAAGTCACGAGAGCTAACCAAAGTTATATTCTTTTTATGAACGAGGGTAAATAACCCGTGAAATATCACGGTTATAATCAGATACGAACGAGAGCGCAAATGACACGCCATCAGCTGGGAAGAGGCTTTCAAGAACACTAAAACAAAGTCAAATTCAACACACTGGGGAAACATACACACGGGGCCCTGAGACTGATAGGACACAGGTGGAGCAAATCAAGGTGAAGAGATAGCGCACTCAGCGCATCAACAAACCAGACACACAACCCCCCCCCAAAAGAATAATCAATTTAAAACAGTGAAAACAAGAATGTGATGTTTGATGTGTAGGTACTACATCTTTTAATCACAAACTCATGCCGCCTGCAAGTGAGAAACACAAACACACATGCCATGTGACAGTTGTACACTATGTTCGCTGATGAGGACGAGAGAAGCTTTCACCTAAATTCTCACTAATGATCCTCTTTTCCGAAACACCAAATGTGTTCCGAACGTCACGTTTATTCATAGCTGGTAACATGGTACCGTCACATCATCACTTCTGTCAGTGACGAGTTGCTTTGTAATCTTTGTTCGCGTCAGGCAGCAGTGTAGCACGCCGCACTGACAGACAGTCTTTTGATCAGCATCGCCAAACAATGGCTTCAATCCCTTTCCACCATTAAGTTCTTTACTTTGCATCTCCAGCTTGATGCCATGATCAGATGCCATACGTACTGTTGCATAGCAACCCATTTGCCGTATCTGAAATATACCAACTCGTCGCAGCACAGACTTCAAAAGGAGCACATTTTGTTATTGATGTCCAATCAGCCTGACGAAGGCTGCGCTCACTGATTGATTCGGACACGGAGGAGGGTCGATTTCCATTCTTCCCCGTGCTTATCTGTTTATGAATGCACAGTGGTGGAGGTGGGCGGCGTGGGCGGCGGTTCTGGAGACAGCCACTTTGATATGGAAATGCAGCTGCGAAGTACACCAAGACATTCAATCATATACATATACTGTACATGCATCAAATTCAATTTCTCATGGTGAAATGCCCCCGCGCTGTAAATCTGGAGGGCTTTTCGTATTTCCAGTCTGCTGGAATTCAGACAGGAAGAAAGAACCTAACGAGGAGCGGAGTCGTCCGACGGTTACGAGCGCTATCGCTGAGGATGCGAATGCTGAGGAAAAAAAATTATCAAAGGACACACAGGAGCACTTCTTTTTCACCCACTTCATCCCAGTGACCGTGTGGGAATGAAGCCTCCCCTTGTTTCCCATAAACAGAACGACAACATCCGCCTATCGGCTACTTTTGAGTGAAGTCCTTAGATTAGAGTTTTTACCAAAACTTTCACAATCAAACAAAGTATCACAAACATTGAGTGTTGGGTTTGACCTTGAAGAAAGGTTATTTTGGGCCTGCCTGCACCTTTTCTGCTCTATTCTTTTCACTCCTACCATCCACTAGCCCTGACCTGTGAAGGCAGCGTCCCTCCACCTGGTTATCTGCTCCGGATGTAGGTTACCTCCTGTTAACAAGCTATTTTTTTCCTTCTTAACTTCGAATAATTCTCTCCCATGCGGATTTGTTGGTTTGTGCTTCGTATTTGAATGAGAAGAGCTGGGGGAGGACAAAAGGTGAGCTTATTGGCCTGTGTCCGCTGTGTGCCTGCAGAGATTTTCTTGTGGACACTTCACTCTATCCACCGACTCCGATATTTCAGACGCACAGTAACCTCGAGCTGAGGGGAGCACTCCTGGTCCTGGAAGGCCCACAGCCTGACTCCTCATCAAAGCGTCCCCGCTCCAGCAAATCTGAATCTCATCACTGTTGTGGCCCCGCGGAAAGCTCGCTAACGAGCAGCTCATTACAATCAGGTGTGCTGGAGCTGGGACACCTTGACGCCATGCTACAATCGCCCAACCCTTACATTACAGGATGGAGCCTTTTGATTTTGGTCTGATCAGTTCGGTCAGGCCGAGCCAAAAACAACGCTCTGGGGATCCTTTTCTGCTTGACCGCCATGTAACACACGGCTCTTCATATTCAAAAATTTCCAATTAGCACGATTTACCTTTACATGCTGCAATTCTAACCCACAAGCCGATTGAGCCCACTTGGGGGCAGGTCTTTGGCGGTAGTGCCCCATGATCTACCCCCCTTTCACCTTTTCCTTATGCAACCAGCCACTCAGTCAGAATGCTTCCATTTGAGACGGCTTCTCTCAAAGTACCAAGACTGACTCCTCACCTGCTTACTCATAATCTGCTGTTGTGTCCACTGTTTATCTGTCTGAACGCATTACTGCAAACAAATCCTCTTAAACCAGACGAGGGTCTGCCATACAGCTCCATACCTGGACTGCCTTCAGGGAGGACATTGGACGATAGATGGAGGGAACAAGAAAGTACAAATGGATTTCCTGGTCTGAGTTTAACTGCTGCATCTTGCTGTTGGGGAAAAAAAGGTGGACCGGATCAATAGAACTTCCTCCTGCACTTCGCCACCTCAAATCTAAACTTGTGAGGTTAAGTGAGGGGGAGAGGAGCTGATTGGCAGAGAGAGGGCCATGGAGGATTGAACTGATTGGTATCTTCGCCACAGACAGTAAGAGAGTTATGGGGTAGGTGAGGGATGGCGGGAGTGCAGAGTCACACTCAGAGTGTGAGAGCAGGGCAGAGTGGCTTGCTTTTTGAGGTATAGCCACATTCGGCCTCATTAGACATCCAGACTCTGAAAGACTGAGGCGAGTTTTGGCCTGTGGTGGTAGGTGGTGTGTTGCAGCGGTCAGTCCCGTCAATATCACGCCGGCATCAGTAACGGCCCTCACAGCTCGAGGATCAGTGTGTGTGCAGTGAACACATGTGAGGCAACAGGGACTTTCATCACCCGAACAGGGATGAACATCTGTGTTTGTGAACTCTGAACGCACCTGTGCTTCAACATCTGGAGCAGCTATTTAAGCATCCATAGCTATTGACTCAATTTATATTTCTTCATGCTTTTTGTTTTGAATGGTGTTTATATCTGTGAATACAGCACACTCTTGGTTTAAAGGATTTATTAGTTTCTTTCCTTTTTCTGCTATTTTGTGTTTTCCTAAGTAAAAAGGGACAAATGTTCACTTATAGATATTTATAACTGGGTGTTATCTCCCCAGCATTTGTCATTTATCAACATTATAGCAGGATCAGGTCAACAGGCGTCTTGTTGGAGCTTTGCGCTCTCGGCGTGCTTCTCGTTATCTCTAATTCGACCAACCAAAGTGGGTGAGTGGGGCTTTGAAAGGGTTGAAAACGAAAAACGCACATCACAAATTCCAAACTTGAGGTTCTTCACTCTGAACAAAACAGCCGTATAATCTCGGTGCCAGTTTGTTTACACTGCAGGGCATACACTGTTTACAAGCCCCCAAACCTCCAAGGGGGCCCTGTTGCACCGTTGCCTCCCCCCGGTGGCTCCCAGTTTACCAGTTTTTAAGGACACGGCAATAAATTGAAGCTTGGGATACACGGAAAGAAGGCGAACACGTCAGGGAGTGCGGCGTGCTATCGGGCGCTGCAGAGCCTTGAAAGAACACTAATAAAAAACTGTGCATTACTATTCTTCCAGCAGGAAGCCTGCGCTTAAGGGGGAAGTGAAATAAATAGAAACATAGCTGTCAGCACACAGGGACCAGAGGCTGAATTATGAATCCCCTCCCCGACTTATGAAAAATAAATCAGCGAGATGTTTTGGGATTCTTAAAAAAAAAAAATCAATCGAGCCTTTGTGAAATATTTCATCAGCCTTTACCAGTCAAAACAGAGATATCACAGAACTGGAGAGATAACAGGGTAGCGTGGAGGTGGAGCCCGTTACAGCAGCGGAGACCCACAATGGGAATGTGTTGTGTGTCTCTTTGTGTTCGTTCCAGGGGGACTGGCCCAGCACCGAAATTGGTCAGAGTGGTGTGGAAGATGTCTTGATGAACAGACGATACGTCTTGCTGCTGCCGAGCATTTCGTGTTATTGTCTGCCACACTTCATACTTCAGGTTTTGTTGGGATTTGATGACATTTCCTGAGGTAGTGTCATTTTTTATTTATGACAAAGTTGTGTTCGAGTGCCCATAAGTGATGGGTTGTGTATACTATGCTGTTGGGGGTCAGGAAGCTGCTGTCATGTTGCTCCATTATTGGGGGTTCGAGAAAGATGTCAGGACAGGATAGTTTGCTGTCTTTTTCTGTGTCGAGATACTACTTTCAGATGATGGTTCGTCTGCAGGCACTCATCCTAAAGACCTGAAAGAGTTGTTTCATCCGCTTTCCAACGACCAGAGTTCGGCTCCACAGAAAGTCTGCACTGATTTGGCAGATGTGAAAGCGCTTCTGAACTCTGGTCCTGCTTTAAAATTCGGGGGTCTTGCAAGTGAACCCTGGAGTGGCTCAATGTCTGTTTGAAAGGCAATTAGACTGTCAGGGGAGCTGAAGAGAAAAGCGAAATACTTTCCACAAATGTTAACTTGCATAACGCCTACGTAACCATGGCTACACTTCGTGATCCCTTGCAGTCTCGGATTCCAATGTTTTGTGTTGCCCAGAGGAGTCAGACATGGAACACAGCCCACCAGAAGGTCTGATCGGACACTGTAGAAATTACAATACACTGTAGAAAGAAAAAACTATCTAAAACACTCTTAACCAACAGCAAAAACTCTTGGTCATCTGTTTGAGATAAATAGAGTTTGGTTTTACTGGTCTTGCCCCCCATCCTCATGCTCATCCCAGCCGGCATTTGGAGCGTGGGATGCCACCCTGAACTTCCAGACTACATGGTGCTGCTGACAAACACATAATGGTGCGGGTTTCCCTACGGCGGGTGTTACATGTTTCACTTGGCCGGGATTGGGACCCCTCAGGATGCAAAACATCAGATCCCACTAGGCGGAGCAGCGTCACTACGCTGCATCCTGCAAGCTGCTGATGCTCACATTTTGTCCAGTTTGAGCTCCTTTCTTGCCTTGCTGACCCATTTTCTCTCTAATTTTCTCTCCCCCCACATTGTTGACTGGACAGACCCTGTTTGTTAGTTCCATCGATGAGCAAATACAGAACTCCACTTGCAACATTGCTGAATGCACTGTCCTTTCACCTGGTCCTGTCCTCTGTTCTTTTCATGCTCAGATTTGACCTCTATCACTGCTTTATTTCTGCCCCTACGTCCTCGTGTACGTCACTCTTTTGTCACTCCTGCTTTAAAACTTCTGTTTGAGTGTAGAGATCGTATCCAATCAGTAAACTTGTGTTTGAAGTTGTATATTTTGTGCAACCACCAATTTCTGTGCATCAACGAACACAGAGCGTGCGTCTATGTGCAGACTTCGTTTTTGCTGCCGTCTCCTCATTCACGGTACCTCCTCATGTGAAGGCAGCAGATGTCTGCAGGCCCGGTCAGCATGTTTTCTAGCAGAGCGCCCATGTCGACACGAATCAGCAAACTCCCGTTGCACGCAGGACCCGACAACCGCAACAAACAGGTTTGCGGTACAGCCACTAAACACGCCCGGCGCACATGTTGGGCAGCAGGCAGGGGGCCTCGGGTTCCTTAACTTTTCATGTGATATCAGTGAAAATGTTCTCAGGTCTGAAGGGACTTGACCCTCACACTTTCTGCTCACTTTCAGATGAGGGTGAGTTTGTTACAGGAGTACCGTATTTTCCGCACTACAAGGCGCACCAATTTTGAGCCACAACAGGTCTCGCTACTACGGTAAGCAGCCACCGACTTCAAGCGCGTTCGTGCTGGGATATATGACTGCGCAAGGCGTGCCGTTTCTTTTCTATTTGTGTTAATGTTAAGACCCCAAAATGGCTCCTATTAAGAGACACTCTTGCAGTGCAGAGTTTAAACTCAAAGCGATCACTCACGCAGTAGAACACGGGAAGAGAGCAGCAGCGAGAGAATTTAACATT
>JASSRZ010001324.1:5000-10383 GCA_032164315.1 Malacoctenus gilli
GAACATTAAGAAGTATTTGATGCTCATTAAATCCGCTGCCAGGCAAACAGCGGTTTTTTGTGTCCGAGCTTTGGGGAACGTAAGCAACCCGAGGTTGTGCCGTCAGCGTTTTCAGCATTTAATTCCTCCAGCATATAGAAATTGAATAACTTACCGTTTTCTTCGTCAAGCCACCATGTTTGAATGTAAATCTCTCTGCACGCACAGGGAGAACATGCAAACCCTGCAGGAAAGGGCCCAGCTGGCTCCCTTGACCTTCCCGCTGTGAGTTGACATCATGTGGGAGGGTTAGATTCATGAATTCATCACATTCACATGAAGCAGTCCAGGGTAGGGGGGGGACTCCAGGTCTCTATCGGAACGCCTGAAAGCTAATGACCAGAGAGACCCACACCCAGCACCTGACAAGCTCCATTTATTGTCTTTCGCCAATTGTTGGTCTTGTTTTTTTCATGCTTGATCTTTCTGCCACGGCACAGAATAATTCAAAACAGAAGCAACACTTGTGCAAATTGCTTTTTTTTTTCTACCACACATCAATACTTTTCCAACGTGCATCTTTTGGGAAAGCTGTCCAACATGATGAAGACAGCAATAATGATCCTGCTGATGAATGCTGGGATATTTGCTGTGCCACGCAAGCGTGCATATGAGAGTCTAACTATTACCCATCCGTCTTCTGCTGAAAAAAACCCCAAGTAACAGTGAATTTTTCAGCTCTTTTATTGTGTTTTTTCTGCCTGTTGGGCAAAAAAAAAAAAAAAAAAAGAATGAATGTGCTTTATTTGTCAAGCGCCTACTTCTGTCGAAACATAGCTCAGAGATATTTTCGCTGTGTTGCCTTGTTTATTTATTTGGGGGGTGATGCATTAGTCCTGTGTGTGGAGGCGCCATCTGAAATGAGGTTATCAGAACTGAGGCGCGACGGCAGTGTTTCCCTCTGAATGCAGTCATTCCGGCGCTGATGGCGGAAACGACAGGAGTGACGCTGCGGGAGCCGCCTCGATTGCTCGCAGCTCCGGGCAAGCACCTGAGCGACCTGACGCGGAGGGGGAGACGCGCAGGGCCGGCGAGGTCGGCGAGGTCGGCGAGTCGACGCCCTGGCGAGAAGCCGCCCGACGGCCGGATGACGCGCGTAAGAGCGGGACGGCCCAGCAAGGGACCGTGACTCTATCGACAAGGCGTCTTTGGGTCCAGGCAGGGATTGTGAGACAGTCCAACTGAAAAAGCAAAAACAACGCTGTCACATTGTATTTAACTCACGATGCGTTTGGAAAACATGCATATTAAGCAGTCACTCTGCAACCGAATGTGTCCTACAGCAACGACTCAAATGATCTCCTTTCAAAAGTGCATATAAATAACATTTAGAAAGGCTCTCTACAGTAATTTACACATTTGAAGCACGCTGGTATTAAATACATGTCAAATGCCTTTGAGACTGATTCATTTAAAGGCCCATTCACCCCCCTGTGAGCCTAAGCTGAGGCGCAGCTGCCCCTGTCTGCGCCCTCTGAAGTGGCATCGACGTATTTAGACTAAAACACATCATTTTGTGTAACTATGTGGGTTTTCTATTCGGTCATGTGTTGTTTTGTTGTTTTCCCCCCCAAGTTTATCCCTTTTCTTTGAACCCTCTCGTCCTTCGGCTCCACCCTCCATGAGTCCGTCCACCTGTGTCTATTCAGCCCCCATGCCTCATGTTTACGTCGATAACCCCGCCTGCGCCGGTGTCTTTGTTGCATTGCGCCTCCCTGCCGGTTCTTTGTTCTTCTGTTGATTCATCCTGCTCGTGATTTAGAGTTAATGCTGAATTGTTGTTGTTAACAGAGATGAACATAAAATGTAGAAGCAACATCCTGCCGTGAGTGTTGAGTCATGTCACCTCCTTTCGCAGGTGCAGAGAAAATAGGAGCATCAGAAAACAAACAGCCAATCAAAAGACCAAAACATGATGCCAAGCAGTGGATGAACGCTGGTAACTCATGTTTCCTGAGCTCGGAGATACATCGAGCGCATGTGTGTCCAATACATCCCTTAAAGTTTCGTTTGAATTTCAGGTGCGGACTTATCGGATTTCTTTAACTTTGGTTTCGACGAAGAATGCTGGCTGCAGTATATGAAGAAGCAGAAATGTCTCCGTCGAGTGTGCAAAAAGCTAAACGCCAGAGTGATGGTAAGGAGCTCGAACCGGACGCAGAGTCGTCTCCGGCTCATTGTGAAGCAGTAGAGGAGGGTGATCCAGCCTGAATCTAAAGTCGAGCTGACCCGCGCGTAAGACCAGGAAGCAGCCAGTGAATGAGAATGTGCTCTTGTTTCGGGGGCCCCAGAAGGAGCATCGCAGGCAGAAAGAAGCAGAGTCCCGTCGCGCTTCTTCTCCCTCGGGCCGGCCATCTGCACCGCCCTCCAGGTTAGCAACGCGTCTTCCATGTGCAGCGGTTGCCCCCCCCCATCACCTCCTCGGCGTCCACCCTGCTTCCGCGACTCCTCTCTCGCCGCTGCCATCTGTTTACCGCGATCCTGCGAGGGGCTCAGCACATTTCGCCCCGTTTTTGGCAAAGCGCGCACTGTGCCGACTTAAACGCGGACCGCTGTTCGTCTGGCAACGCCGAAGAAGTTCAAGTCTGACTCTTTTCCACGTCTGCCGATGCTCTTTTCCTCCCGCAGCTCTGCAATTTCCCCCCTTGCTCCCCAAAATATTTTCAACTCCATTCTGCAATCACGCCTATTACTGGAAAGTAAGAAGCAGATTAATCAAATTACAGCTTTTTTGTGCGTTTGTTATTTTAAGCTGTGTTCTTTTTGAACCCTTTTAATCCATTAAGACCCGAGAACACATTTGCCTCTTTCCCCTTGACGTTTGTTTCGCAACATTTGTTTACTTCGGGCATGATTTTCCCCTCTTTAATCAACATTTGTGATTGCTTTAAAAATGCATCTTTTTCAATTTCCATCTGTTTTTAAAGTGGCGCCCAAACACAAATAACAGCACTCCGATCCACGGTTTGAAAACGGTTGAAACGGGTGCAGTCTGTTTTCCGACACAGGTGAAACACTCCCAATTGGATGCCGCGTGTGCTGAGTTTTTTTTGCATGCACTGAGCAGAGCCGGTGGGAGAAGCGATGAGCAAGCGGCGTTGACCGAAGCCACCTGTGGGAGACGGAGATGTCAGACTGAGACCCACTGTGCTTTCCAAGCCAATTACAGGCTCCCATCACTTATGTGTACACTCATGGGAAGCACATTTGTTTCATGTTGGGAACCAACGTCCCGTCCCAGCAGGCGCCGTGCTTCTATTTACGGCCCAGGTGTTTGTCCGCACCGGGAACAGGACTGACTCACCCAGAACGCCGCCGACTTCCGTCTTCGCTTACCTCACTCGGAGACGTTTCGGTGCGACGGCTGATGCGCTCGCCCGCTGGAGGCCCCGCCCGTCGGCTCCGGACCGGGCCGCTTAATTAAGGATGTGCCCCCCCCCCCCCGCGATGACGCTCCCGCCCCTCTGTTCGGCGAGGCCGCCCCCTTCGGGGGAGGTCACGGCGAAACGGCGTCACTCGTTTCTCTCTTCCTGCTCAAGACACAGTGTTGGGATCTTCGGGGCAATTTGGTTCAACCGAAGCTATGAAACAAGATCAGCCTGGGTCTCCGAGAAACTCTTATTTGCTTGGGAGAATGGAGGTTGAGCTGAGCTCAAGATGATGAAATCAAAAGCTTGTGTGTGTGTGTGTGTGTGTTAAATGAGCACGTAGCAGGAAGCGCTCCTCTGTTGAGTCGCCATTACACTTACGATTCCTTCTTTCCCTCTGTGCTTTCCTCTGCTGCTGATTAAGCCCAAGTGACAGAAAGAGGTTAGTGTCCCATCAGTGTGCGTATATGTGCGTGCGTGCGTGCACGTGCGAAATGAGAGTGCGGGTCGCGGGGGCTTACGCTCGTAAAGGGCTGTTTGACGAAGGAGGAAAGATGACCCAGATAAGGAGGTTTAATGCGTTAATGGACCTGCAGGGGGGTTGAAGTGAGGACACCGGGAGGGAGATTAGGACGGGGTAATATCCTGTTTTCAAAACATTACACGAGCAAACACAGACGCACATCGTTGGAGACAGCCATAAAACGGAGCAAACACTCCCTGACTCTAATGCACCATTGTGACGTTTGTCGTTACTTGATCTACAGAAAGTCAAAGGAAGCCCATGAAGGGACCGAAGGACACTCTGGACGAAGCAGGCAGCAGAGAAGGTGTTCACGGGGCAGAAGAAGCAGGACTGAGGTGGTCGGTCGGCGTGTGTGTGTGTGCGCGACCGTGAGAGTGTGTGAAAGTGAGAGAGCGCAAGACGAAGACACCATCTATCTCTGGGGCTAATATTAGTCGGCGCTTGAGTTGCAGGGAGTCACCGGGAGGCAGCCGTCCCCCCGGAAGGATCCGCCGCAGGCTGCGACGCGAACGCCGTCCAATTCCGACTCCCTTTGTGAACGCGTCTCTCCCACATGTAAGTTCCTCTGTGAATGTCACAGCATCGGCCGGCTGAGACGAGGCCATATAAGGGCTTTCAACCCCCCCCCCGCCCCCCAACCATGAACAGAGATCTTCCCGATCAGTTGAACCGCAATCTTTCGGTGCTTCGATAACCAGTTGATAATTACAGACCTCTTGGCATCATTCGTCCATTTTTCTCGACATTTTAACCTCCTAATACAGTAAGACTCACTTTTAGCTCCATATTACAACAAAGTCACTTAACTTTAAGTGCCAGTTGCAACTGAGTGTAACGCAGAAATGACAATGCAAGTTTCTTCCTCCCGAGACATTCAGCATCTCGTCTTTTTGCGGAGATCGCGTCAAATTGCTGAACGAAATGGCTTTGAATCCTGCAGAAGATGAACGTTTAGATGTTATTCGGTGATAATGGAGTGGAGGGGGGCCCCCGGAGGACCCCCCCCCCATACAGCTGCACAAATGACTAACAGCCATCTGATCATGCGTCTGGGAGGCCGCAACACGTGTCATAATAAATAACCCCGCCGAGTTGAAGGACGGAGGTGGACGCACCGGGGGAGCGTGTGTTTATGCGCAAGCGCACGGACACACACACGCACGTGTGTGTGTGTGTGTGTCTCCCTGGAGCCAGGTGTGTGTGTGTGGTGCCAACCAGGTGGGAGCCGCCGGGCGCCGGGCGCTCTTCGGACTTCCTCTCGGGCCTTTGTAGTGAGTCCGACGGAGATCCGGGAAAGGCTCCGTTGGCGCGGGCTCACAGCGCACCGGCGCGCGCCGCATCTTCATCTTCAAAGCCTCCAGAATAGAAGCGCCGGCTTGGGGGGGGGGGGGGGGGGGGGGGGGGGGGGGGGGGGGGGGGGGGGGGGGGGGGGGGGGGGGGGGGGGGGGGG
>JASSRZ010001325.1:0-10380 GCA_032164315.1 Malacoctenus gilli
AAAAATTAAACGAAGTTATCTATCCGGTTATGAAAAACGGAAGAAGAAAAAGGAAGAGGAGGCAAAGAAAAAGCAAGTGTGTGTGTGTGGGGGGGGGGGCTCCATGTCCATTTTGCCTAGGGCCCCCAAATTTCTTGAAACGGCCCTGGGTGTCTCTGTTATTGCACTATCAAGCTCATGTCTACTATAAGGGCCTCAGTAACCCGAAAATAAGTGTCTGTCTAAACAAAGCATAAAGACGTGTTTGTTTTTAATAATGTCTCCGCTACAGGCGGGGGTGTTTTTCAGAAATATTTTATTCCACTTTTGGAAAAGTGCTGTCGTATATATGACAATCCTGTAGGTGCGACTTGTGCTGAAAAGTCAGCCAATGATGGCAGAGAAACAAAAGAATGGAAGTCCATGTGGTTAAGTGAGATGAATCAAAATGAAAGGAGAATGATGAGGAATAATGCAAGTGATACATTACTGTGTGGCTCGTTGGGGACATAGAACGTGTGCTTTGAAACACATTGGCTTTAAAACAAAATGATTACATTTTGATGGGTCTGGCACATGAACGTTAACCTGTCAACTAGCCAGCTCCAATCACAGAGACAGTGAAAGATGAATAGGTTATTCTACATAAAGATGTGTAATAGCTTATAAATCTCCATTTCATCCACTCTGGAATCCTTTTTGGCTCCGTGTGGATTCAATCAGAAGATGAACTGATCGTTTCCGACCTCATTTTCTCCATCACAGCAACTTGTAAGATATTTTCTGTAAATTACAAACATTAAGCCAATGCCCATGTCCTCATCAACAACAAAATATTAGTATATTTTTTTTAGTATAAGAAGGGGGTGTTCTTCAAAGAAATGTCTCTAACAGGGTGATTTTTCCCCCTTTGTTTTCCCCTTAAACACTATTTTTTCTGGTCCTTTCTTCACTCTCTCCCTCCTTGCTCCCTTACACACCCACCATGCTGTCAGTGTGTACAAAGAAAATCTCCTCTCCCACAAACCGTGCCCCCAGAGGTGCCGGAATGCACCAAAGACTATTTTGGCCCTCTGGCCTCTCCAGAAATACAATCGATGTTTCACTGCTGGTTCCTGCTCTCAAAGTGCATTTAAGTCAGGAACAGGGAATCAGCAGAATAAGACAACTGTGTCTCCCAGCAGTTCTTCTAGATTACTACTTTATAGGAATTTGACTTGTTGCCTGTATGGAGACATATATTTTTCAATACACCCTGTCTCTTCACATGCAATGATCCTGCTATGCTGTGATGGATAATATGCCCTGATTTGAAAAAAGGCTGTGGAGAAAAAAAGACATAAAAACAACTGGACAAGTACCGTGTGTAACTCAAACTTTTTGATGGTCTTACATTTTGAATTAAAACGTGCTGATAAGCAACTAAAAAACTGATATATATTATGAACACTGAGCTCCTGCTAATGACGCTGCTTTCTCAAGGTTGCTGGTCATTACCGCTGCTTGTCGTCTCTTCCCAGCATTACTAATAGTCTTTATGTTGCTGTCAAACATTGAGAGCTCATTTTAGATCTGCTCAGTTAACAGGATTTTATTGTATAAGAAATAGTGGCAAAAGAAACAGTCATGATCTGACTCAAAATTCAGCTCATTGTGTCAATAATTTCAGAGAAAACTTTGATCATTTCTACTCTCACTGTTCCTGTTGTAGTTCTAAATACACCGCATTTATCAACAGCTGGCAACTTTCGAGCTTTGACAGGAAGTGGTTATGTGAACGATGAAGCATTTTGTGTTCCTGTTTAATGTGCTTCACTGTTAATGTATGGTTCCACGCCAACCCAGACACCACCACAGTGCCTCCCACATGGAGTGAGACCATATTCGCCCGCTCCAAAAACCACAATGAAACACTTGATGCTGTACTGTGTTTTTGGCTGGACATGTGTCGAATAAATACAGCATGAAACAAATGTTTTAAATCATTCTGCATTGTACGATGCACAATGTCAGGAGGAAAATGAGACATCGCACTAGTACATAAATAGGTAAAATCAAGCGCAGCAAAGGAATTCTTTTGCAATGGAATCAGAATTTTTTTTTGTGAAATTAGAAATAATCACAGTGAGACCACCACTCAAAACACACCAAGAGTAGGACCAAGCTGTCTTAGTAGAGGATTGTGCATCACCAATAGTCTCCATAACCTCACCACCAGTCTCAAGTACAGCGTAGTCAGATGATTTATTGTAGGATGTCTCTAAGTGCACAGAAGGCAGGTTGTGAGAAAGGCTTAACCTTCATAACTCTTTCAATTTTGGATTCATAATAATGGTCAGTTCATTGTCTATTAGTGTGAAAGGCTTATTGTTTGCACTTAAACTTACACTTCCCGAGTGAAAATGCAAGACAGGGTGAGTTCAGGTTCGACTACACGAGTCCCACACTAAACACACAGGAGTTGGCAGTCCAGGTTTCTAACAAACATTTTATGACTACGGAGAACTCCCCAGCTGTAGACTAACTCAGTTACATGCTAACAATAGGCTAGCACTCAGTTATAGGCAAACAATAGGCTACCATTCAGTAATAACTATTAACTAACTTTTGTCTTCTTACCTCTTTTAGTCACAGCTTCCGCATCAGTTTATTCCCTTAACCTTTGTTGTTATAATTTTTCAGCAACAAAAAAACAAAACAAATTAACCTAACAAGTATATATTTTTCAACAAATATCCTATTTTCAGACTTCAAGAGTCATCACTTGTACTGTGCTGATTTTTTTTTATAGTCAATTAAGAGATAAATGTCACCCATTCAAGTTGTAGGCAAGAAGTCAGGAAATTACTTTCCTGGCTGTGCTGTTTCTACGGTAACTGGCTTCTGATATATCTTGAAGAACTTCGCAGCACGCCTCCCACCTCAGTTCACTCGTACTTTCAATAAAAAGAAGAAAAAAACTTTGTTGGTGTCAATTTTTTTCTCTCTTTTAAGTGTGATATCTCTTTGTCTTCTTTGCTCACTTGAATATCAGAAAAAAAACACTGTACTGTTACTCAGCCCAGTATAGCACCTATATGTTTCATTGTGACAATCATGTTGATGGACAATACACTTTCTTTAGATTTGTGTCAAATTTAAAATGAGTTGACAAGATCCAAACAGTGTATCACAGATGCAATTAAGATAGCCTAAGGCAGCACTGTGGGTGGTTTCACACAGCAACAGAACCAAAGAGGTAAAGGAAGAGATTACAGAACTGGGACTGACAAGAAAGGCCACCTGGTGGCTTCAGCTTGACTCAGAAAATAGATGTTTTAACTTCCAGTCTTGATTTCTTTTCATCTTTTGATTTATTTTGCTACATTGGTTTTAGAAGTGGCATGCTTGCTACTGCCATTATGGAAAAGATGATTCACAACATCGAGCAAGACAGTGAGAAGAGCGCGCCTTTCCTGTTGGACTTGGAGTTATGGACGAAACAGCTGACAGCAAAGGGACTGGCCAGACAAAACTCCTGCCCCCAGGAGGTGGGGGCAGGAGCAGCATGTAAATAAGGTTCAGCGATTAAGTCGTCCAGCATCACACTGAACAACTTCATGGAAATGCAGATGCCCTGTTCCACCACGTGCAGCTGTAGAGTGTCACTCCCGCAAAAGGCAAGAGGAATGAAACTAAGTGCTGCTGAGTGTGGCAGCTGTTCACCACAATGATGATAAGGAGGGTCAGCTCAGATGAACACTGAGCAGCTGAAGCAGCAACATGCTGAACCTGATGTGACTCTGCCATTGTTGAAGGGCTGGCTGGAGTCAAGGCAACGCTCTAAGCGGGTGGAGGTGTCACCCATGGGGCCTGAGGTGAGGGCTTACCACTCTTCCCATCCTAAGGTTCTTCAGGCTTGGTTGACGTGGGGCATTTTGGGAATGCCAAAACTCACCCCTGCCACAGGACACAGTTCTACTGCCCAGGCTGTAGACGAGTCACAGAACTGCATGTGCACAGCTGTGATGCATGCACTACCCAAAAGGAGCCAACCCATTCCATGTCCCAAACCCGAGTGTAATCAGAAGCTGGTGTAGGAGAGGTTCACCCAGTTAATAGTGAGGTCTGCCAGTTGTTGGGGTGAATAAAATAAACACTACTCCACTCCACCCTAAAAGTGATGGGCTGGTGGAACGATCGAACTGGATCCTGGAAACTGAATTAACTATCATCACCATGTTTGACAGGGAGCTCTGGACAGTTTTGGTAGTTGAGATTGTTGGGGGAAAAGAAATGTACTACTAACGAAGATTGAGGGAACATATACAGGTGGTCTACAAATACAACCACCAGGCCCAAACAAACAAGGGGGTCCAGCAGAAGAGTGCCTATCATCCACCTTGCAGTACACCCACATACTGAGTGTTCCTCCATGGCCTGTTTGCCTGCTGCGGTGGTGGCCGGGCCCTTTGAAGGACATTGTCTGGGGTAATAGGGTCACCAGGGATGACTGACCCCAAATGCGGAGGCAAAGTAGCAAGCAGAAAGAAGATTGTGGACTTGTGTGGATTAATGTTGTGCCTAGGATGCAATCTGGGAGGTTTGTTTTTCGGGGTTAATCAAAGGGTTAAAGTAAATCGTAGTTGTTCAATTCAGTTACTTGTGCAGATGTATTGTAGCATTTTATGTTCTCCTGAGACACTCGTTAAATCTGTTTAGGTTTATGTTGGAATTATGAGTCTGAGGTATAGGTTGAGTTTTGGCCACTGTTAATAAGATTTAGTTGTTGTTAGTACTTGTGCGTGTAAATAAAGCTAGTTACAGGAAGAAGCAGCAAACAGCTAAGAAACGGTCAGTCTTTTTGTTAATTGTGCTGCTCACCACAATATGGTAAGGTTTGGTGGATTAAGTCATGAAAAACTGTTGGTTGGAAAAATTGCAAGCCCCTTAAAGTATGAACAGAGGTAATGAGTCTTTCAGTGCTAGTTCCAGTCCCATGGTAAACCTCTACAAGCAAGGAGCTAGTAAGCCAGTGAGCCCTGAAGCTGCTCCTGACACCATTACTGAGGTGCTGTGTTATGTTGCTGTACGTCTTCTAAGCATGAAGTCTTTTACACATGCACATTTCATTGGACAGTCTCTGTTTTGCACATTAATTATGCGTGGTATCAGCTGACTGTTCATATCATAGCACCAGTTAATGTAAACACAGGCAGTCAGCTGCACTCAAATAACCCATCAGACTTTCAGCCAGTGAAGGAGGCGGAAAACTGTTTACACTGTCGCACTATATCACACAGCAATGACAAATACTGGAGCAGCGTGGATCAATGAGGAGAGTCGATAAAGACAGCCAACCATGTGCTTAATATGCAGAGGGAGATAGCAGGCATCTTTTGGTATGCTGCCGGTACTGTGTCACAGTGTGTTTGTGCGAGGTACTGTTGAGCTAACACACCCGAAACTCGTATTCACATTCACAGCAGTCCAAAATATTCATAGACATTGCTGGTCGCCCATATTTTGTTTCATGCTCATCCCCCCTGAACATCTCTTAGCCATGCATTGACTAAGGCGGCCTACATCATTTATTGATGCACAACAGGTTTGCAGCCTCTTTAACTACTTGCTCCATGCTTTAGCATATTGCTGTATTCCACTGTGTATCGGCAGCTCTCTGGGCACAAGAGTACTAGAGTTGGTGCTTTGTATATGTGACACGTGTGAGCGCATAAATGTGTGTGTGTGTGTGTGTGTGTGTGTGTGTGTGTGTGTGTGTGTGTGTGTGTGTGTGTGTGTGTGTACTGGGACGATGAGAAAAAACATGGCCAACACACTCCCCCTTTAAGTGTTCATTTGGTCAGACAGTTTCTTTTAGTTTCTTTTAAAACAAATTAAAAGTGGAGGGTAAGGTTCTGTTGATCAGACATGGCCCCTGAAAGGCAATAGCATAAAGAGGTAAAAAGTAAAGAGAAAATGAGAGATATCCTGGTGTCAGGAAACAGAAAATGAAGTAACATGATGGAAAAAACTGAATAAACATGATTGATGTGTTAACTAAATCCTACAGTAAGAATTTCTGAGGTAGGAATGTTGACACTGAGTAATGTAGCTTACAAACAGTAACACAACATGGGCCCTACATAGCTGTCTATCTTGAGATGGAAAGACTGAAGTACTTTAATATTTAAATTATGTATCGCTTCACAGGGAAACATTGTGAGTAAATGGGACAAGTTTTCATCTCTGATATTTACTTCTTAATACTTTACATTCTGATCTGTTACCACGTAAACATCACAAACCCCTATCTTTTCTTGAACAATTGCCATGGAAATATCATGCTAAGGTTGGATCGGATTGGATTTTTCAGATTGCTGTTTTTCACATGGAAAAGTACCACGACCTAATAAAATCATAAGTCCGTATTCTTGAACGCAAAAAAAGGAATCTTTGAACATGCAATCATGCAAAACAAAGTTATTGACAGTTCAAGGAAATTACCTCTTCACTCCTCACCTTGACTTTCTAAAGCACAGTAAAATTGAATGAGGATTCATTAAAATGTTTCCTTTTTGTATGGGGCCACATGCAAACAAGTTCATTTGTAACAGGGACAGACCTGTGATGTCATGCTATGTTTACTTTGAGTTTAACTTTAATGTGTATTGTTAGTTTAGGCAGCGAGCGAGAAGTAATATTTCCTCTTACTTCTAAGGTGCTCATATTGAAATGTGATTCCTATTGACCAAAATGCTAACTTTATCAATGAACAAGCAACAGATATTATTGTAATTCTTGAACTGTCCCGTGTTAATCTTGCAGGTAGGATTGGACCCACAGACCACATTTATACACATACATGTCTGAAGCCTGGAATTTTGTGATTTTGATTGTGGTTTGGATCCTTTACCAAAAAAAACACAAAAAAAAACAAGTGAGTAAAATAACGCAAAAGTGTATTGTTGAGGTAAACATGTTCAGGAGTAGAAACTGCAAATTTTACTTGTGGAGTTCTGATTTGAAGTTGCTTGAAATTTGCACATTATGATGTTTTGTTGCTCTGTTACCATGGTGTTTTTCACTGTTGCCGAAGATCTTTTGTCATTCATCGCAGCGAGACGTCAGCATCCTTGGACTGAACACAGAGACACTCTCACTGTCACTTAGACCATCTGCTTTGGTTTATCTCCTGGCTTCTGTTCGAAGTGGCAGTTCGGTAAAGCCAGGATTTAGTGCTTGTTATGTTTTGTTTCTCCCCAAGTGAGAAGATCAACAAAAAAAAAATAGAAAGCAACATGAATTCCCTTTTTCCTAGGTGTCATAATACTGTTCCCGCAAATGTTTTTTTTTTTTTTTCCCCCAAACTGATGTTGTCATGTCCCAGGAAATGTCTTTCTCACAATGTGTTACAAAATAAAAATCCTATCAGGTGGTCTGGCATGTGAGGGACTTCTCTGCTTCCTAGAGTCTGATTACTGGCTATGAATGGGTAATTGCTGTAATCCAACGCTAGCTTTTCAACACTGAGCTTCTGAAAGGCGAGGACAGACCAAATCTCCCCCCTCCCCTCCCCCCGCCGCTGTCCGGCTCTGCCAATCCAGGCCCATGACTGACTCACTGACTGACTTAGTATTTATGAACGCGTGCGTGCGTGGAATTATTCAACAAGAGGGCTTCTGGCTTTACGTGCATTGCTTGTTCAAGGAGGAGCAGCTGAACACATTTGTAATGATATTAAAACACTCTAAAAACACTCTCCAAAAAACCCCACCAGCAATAACTGCTAAACTGATTCTTTGTGAAAAATACTTGTGTGTGTGTGTTTGCATGTGAGATTTCTCACTTTTACTAAATCTCTTCTCATGGCTCGATTTGATTCAGATTAAAAAAGGGATGATTTGATGTAAAAACGATTCTTGATGTATTATTTTTGTTTTTTTCAATACATGATATTTTTTTCCTCACAGTATACTGAAAACCCTGAGATAGGTTCTGTGACCAAATGTTGTAGTGGTGTAAGAGTATTGGTATTCCAGTGTGATGATACTTGAGTGAAAGTGGAGTAGTCAAAGCAACTTCTTGAAGAAAAGTCATAATAAATTTTACGGCTCTGGAACAAAAATTACAACGCCACTTAAAATTTCTCTGAAATCTGTAATGGTTCTGTTCTGAGTGTGTGTTTGTCTGGAGAGGCTGCAGCTATCTGGAGGGCGTGACTGGCTGGAGCTCTGCAGCGCTGCGACACACCTGTTCCTGGTTGAGCGCAATCACCGGCTGGAGCATCTAAGGAGCTGGTAGAGATTCACTCGTTGCCTGAGTGTCAACCCATGCGGTACCTCTAGCCTGCAGACTTGCATGCGACTTCGTGCTTCTTTGTATGACTTCTGAGTTTTATTTCTCACAGTGCCTGTCAGAGTTGCTCCTCATTGCTGCCAAGTCTGCCTGCTCTCGAGTCGCTTCCAACACCGATACCAGCTCTTGCACTTAAGACTGCTTCCGCACCTGCCCTCATCTGCTGGCTGCCTGTTTGCCCTCCGACGCCTTCACTCCTCTGCCCCTTCCACTCCAAGCCCGGACCGAGACCCTCACTCCCCTCCCTGCACGATTCCCTGAGCACCAAGTAAGAACGCACCTGGCTATCTTCGACCACTCTCCTGGAGTCTCCATGACGACTTTTGTTCTCCCCTCAGAGAGCTGTCCTTTCCCCCGTGACCTCATTGTCAAGATTCGTAGTGTTTAAAATAAACTGCTAAAACAAGTGCTGTCTCCTGAGTTACTCTGCATGTGGGTCAAGATGCTTCGCCGCCCGTGTCAAAATCAGCATTACTACATGCCCGACAGCCATTCCATTCTAGTGTCTGTTAAATTCCAACACATTCTACTCAATGAGCTATTAATTAGGTGACCACGTGAACCCAATCTTCAAGAAAGAATAAAAACCACTGCTGTGGTCATGACTATCCTCTTGCAATAGCACCAGCTGAATGGTAAAAACAGTGCTTGTAGTACCTCAAAAGTAACTGGAATAATAAAAAAAAACAACTATTGACCATTCCAAAAAAAATGAAAGGTTTTGAGTGAGAAAAAAGGACTCAATTCTGGATTTACTGGCAGATTGATGCAGTGAGCGTCATGTCACTTCCATCCTTAAAATTTCAAAGATGGCAGTTCATAAGAACAAGGTCAAGTGGTAGACATTGGGGACATCAGTTACACACCGGCAGAGGGCGAAAATGACTCTCCACTGACTGGGAAGACTGTAATCTCATTCGAATGTCACTTCAAAAACACAGGATGACATCAAGTAATTTACAGAAAAATTGGCAGCTGGGGTCAAGAACAGTCCAAAATGGGATCCTCCAGGCAGTGCTCAAGTCATGCAAAGCGAGAAAAAAGCTCATCATGTAACAAACAAAGAAGAGCCAGGCTGAAGCTTGCAAAAGACCATAAGGATTGGAGCACTGAGGACTAGGGGAAGGTCATCTTCTCTGAGCCCAACACTCAGCGTTTTCCAACACCTTGTCATCTAATGGTTAGACAGAGACCTGGAGAGGCCTACAAGCCACAGTGTCTCACACCCACCTTGAAATTTGGTGGAGGATTTGTGCTCGAGGGGTGCTTCATCATGGCTGGAATTAGGCAGATTCATCTTTGTGAATGACACATGAATCAAACAACCTATAAGGTCATCCTTGAAGAAAGCCTTCTTTCTGCTCAAACAATGTTGCCCAAATCTGAGGACCAGAGTTTCCAGGAGGACAATGCTCCATGCCACACAGCCAGGTCGATCAAGGTGTGGATAAAGGACCTCCAGATCAAGACCCTGTCATGGCCAGCCCAATTTCCAGACCTGAACCCAATTAAAAATCTCTGGAATGCGATCAAGAGGTAGGTGGATGTCAAAAGCCATCAAACACAGCTGAGCTGCTTGACTTTTTGTGCCAGGATGGGCAAAAGGTCAGCCAGCAGCAATGTGAAATACTGATGGAGAGCATGCAAGACACATGAAAGCTATGATCAAAAATCAGGGTTATTCTACCAAATTTTGTTTCTCAAACTCTTCCTAAGTTAAAACATGTTTAGTGTGGTGTTTCAAAGTGGATACAAACTTGTTTTCTTTGCATTATTTGAGGTCTTAAAACACTGCATCTTTTTTGTTATTTTGACCATTTGCAATTTTCTGCAAATAAATGCTATAAATAACACATTTTTATTTGAAATTTTGGAGAAAAAAAATGTTTTCAGTAGTTTAAAGAATGAAATAAAATTGTTTTAATTTACTGAAACGCATGCCGAAGAATAGTTGACTTAGAAAAGCTGCTAATTTTTTAGTGGCCTTTTAATTTTTTCCTAAGCTATGTTTATGTGTGTATGTGTGTGTGTGTGTGTGTGTGGTGTGTGTGTGTGTGTGTGTGT
>JASSRZ010001326.1:0-10377 GCA_032164315.1 Malacoctenus gilli
TTGCCCCCCCCCCCCCCCCCCCCCCCCGCCGAGTCACCACACAGCGAGCAGCTCTTTCATGACAGACGTGTGTCAACTTATTCCCGCTCAGAAAAATTCCCAGCTCCATTCATGAAGGATGAACATTAACCAATCGAGTTAAATTTGCAATACGTGGCTCATGATGGCTACTAGCACAGTGACGATGTTAACAGTCAGCAGCACATGAGGCTGAGATTGCCATGTTTGTACTCGTTGATCGAAAAACAGTAACATTTTTCTTCAATCTTGAGGGTCTCCTCAAGTTATATTCTAAAAGAAACCCCTGGGCTCACCTAAAGCCCACCTCGAAGCCTCAAAGTGGCAGCAGTGTGACCAAAGAAATAAACATTACTTGTAAACTCTCCTTAGAAGGGTCAACGCAGGTCTCAGATGGGCTTTTGGTTGGGTGGTGCCAACCCCACCCGCACATCAGCCACCCGACCGGACTCATCCAACCAGAGTACAAACGGAGCCACGCACAGTAAGATCTGGAACAGGTGTGGCTCCTGGAGGCCTCATGAAGGGCCCCCTGCCACACCTCGAGCCTAGCTGACAGGATGAGCGGAGGTGTCTGTGCCACACACAGGCAGCCGGTGGGCTGTGGCTGAGCCCCCTGAGGGGCAGGGAGGGGCCGCTCTCCAACTACAGGACATTCTGCACAATAAAACGTGAGATGACGGAGGATTTCCTGGTTTACAGGCAGAGTGAAGCCTGATGCAACTCTTCTGCAGCCCTCCAGGTGGGGACAGTCCGGAAATAGTCAACTGCCCGGCCACACTGTGGGTCCTCCAGACGACAGTGTTGTCCCTCGGCCTGGACATTCATGTCTGCGCACCGTCATCCTGTTCCGGAGAGGCGCGCATGTCGCATTTGACTGTTTGTCTGCTGATCTGGCAGCTCAGCACTGCCGTATCGCTGCTTTCTCAGGGAGGGGCCGTCTGGAAAATTCCTGCTCGCGTTGAGAGGCTCAAACAGCGCAACATGGAAGTTCAACCAAACTTGATGGAAAGTACAAAACTTGGACTTTGACAGCGCGCAAATGTCCGTGCGTAAAGTTTGTTTCAGTCCAATTACGCAGTAAAATGAGGAAGAGCAGGACGATTGTCCAGCGCAGGAGAAATGTAAAAGTTGGAATTTCGATTGGACACGCATAAACTCCAGTATTTGAATTCAGTCGAAGATTTCAAAAAGAAAGAAGAGAAGAAGCTCCCTTTAGTTTAGAATAACTTCTTACCTGCGACATGTTGGCGGTGGTTCGGGTGGAGCGCGGTGCTTCGTCTGCTGTTGCTTTAAGCCAGTGAAGCAATGACTCTGTCACCAGCAGCTGGCAGCATTCCTGGATCCTCCCTCATCAGGAAAGAGGGAGGGAGGAAAGAGGGAGGGAGGAAAGAGAGAAGGAGAGAGAGCGAGAGCAGCAGAACCATAAAGCCCACGCAGCATCTTTCCCCCTGCCACAGATGCGACCCTCGGCCGGTGGTCTTTATACAGCCTCTGCTATCACGCCCCTGTTGTGCAGCACATCACCGAAACTGTATTTTGCAGTGATTTATGTATGTAATCCTGGGTCCCCCCTCACTTTGTTTTCGGTTTGATTGGTTCACCTTATAAATGTGTGATTTATCTTTTCCCAAAGTACTCATCTTCTTTCTTCTCCGTTCGTCATTTTTTTTTTTTTTTACAAACAACATCCGCACTGTGTCGTTCTACAATCCTTATGCAAACTTTGCGAAGAGAGTGGGGTTAGGGGGAATTAGGAACAGCCACATTCCTTCTATCAGGTCACCTGACTGGGTTCAGACAGTCTGTGAGCTGAGGAGCAGCGGTGCAGGCCACGGAACCACTTCGGGCGCACACAAATTGCTGCGCGCAATATAGAGGCCGTCGCTTTGGGGGGAAAAAAAGAAAATGCGGTTTGCACATGCGCAGAAAGAGAACGAGAGCACAGCTGCAGTCAATAACCTCCCGCTCGCAAACATTTTGCGCACTTGAAATTTTTCTTTCTCGCAGTGAAAAGGGCGGGACCTGTCAATCACTTTATCCCTCAATATCATTGGTTACAGCTCCTCCGTGAATTCCCATCGAAATATGAGATACAATAACGTCTTTGATTTTGTGTGTCTGATTATAAAATAATTTCAAAAGAAAAGATTAAGAGTATAGTTTGCTTGCCTACGAATTCCTCCCTCGACTCCCTTTGACTTGGTCACATGACCATGTCATCATCAGAGAGCCACAGCCCTCTGCTTCAGTCCGTACCAGTAAACTCAGAAGCTCACTGGGTGGAAAGAATATTCAAATGTGTGTTATATGTGTGTATTTGTGTGTGTGTGTGTGTGTGTGTGTGTGTGTGTGTGTGTGTGTGTGTGTGTGTGTGTGTGTGTTAGTTAGCAGCACAGGCTGTTTGTCCCATCAGCGACAGGCCCTCCTGATACTATCAGCCTGCAAAGCTGCATAAATACACATCATTTGAATCCCAACGTGACAAGCCAAACGCTTGGAACTAGTTTATCAGGTCGTCACTGTTTTCACTTGATCAGTTGTCTAACTGACACCATACCAACACGAGCACTGAGAGACAAGTGTGCTTCAGGCAAGAGGGACCTCTGATTGGCTTGAAGAGGAGGAAAATTTGTTCTGAACTTACCATGGTTGGCTGTTTTGGGGGGTTTCTTCCAGTTTGGAAAGGACAAAATACAGTAGATACAGGTTCTAACTGTTGTTGGAGTAGTTTACATAATCTACTGAGCAAGTCCAACAGAGTCTGTTGGTTCAGTCTTTTCTTCTTTCGGAAGAGATTGACACTTGGATTCAGCAGTGTTCTGTAATCCTGCATTGCTTTGAAAGTTTACTGGCCTGATTCCCGTCTGCAAATCAGTCCTCATAAATACATCAACAGTATTCTGTTTGAATAAAGACCTAAATCGTCTTTTGTATATTTGTCCGTCCCTTCAAGGCTGGACAAGTATCAAACAGAGCAATCCCTCCTGGATGCTGCACCAGTTTCACTCCTCAGAGGCCTCCAGGTGTCAGGGTTGAGCTGCGTCCTACACCTCCCAGATGACCAATCGTCTCCACGAAAGGAGGTGCCAAACTGCAGATGAGGTGCTCGGTAAATGTTGTGGGTCATTCACGAGATAACCAGGAGACAACCAGGACTTTTGTGCCGGTCTGTGATTTAGGAGGGTAACCCGAAAAGTTCTCAAATGATTTGGATAAAGTTTGCAGGGATGAGTGGTGGGTTGTAAAAGGGACAGCTAGTGGAGTTTTGGAGGGAATTGTCTCATGTGGTTATCCAGAATGATGGAAAATAACATTTCTGTAATGAATTATGAACATTGATGAAATATGTCAATTTTGTGTGGGGTTAATGCTAGCAAGAAGGCTAAGATATGCTAACTTGTCAATCAAGTCAACCACGCCCCTATCATGTAAATGTGAATGAAATCATAAAAGGAGGTGTTGAAATGCATCCCCCTGTCCAGTGTGTGCTGGTAGTGAAAGAAGCAGTTCACACTGAAGTTGTATTTGAAGCAGGCTCTAAATATATTATTAAATGCCTTGAAATCTGCTCTGTTGGCTTGGTCTGTTCAAGACCTCTGCTCTATGCAGCTTTTCGCACTTCCACTCAGGCTTCCTTGGGTGAAACAGGATGTTGACTCCTGTTGGAAACTTGTAGTCTCCGGCTGCTTCTTTCACTTATTTCATTGTCATTAATTATTGTGATAATATGTACATTAATTTAGATGTCTTACAAATATGTAAGAAAATGACCATGTATGAACACAATGCACACATTTAAAAAATGCTAAAATAAGGGGTTTTTTTGTGATTGAAACACAAACACACTGCATTTAAAGGTTTATCTCAAGGGTTGCACACATGCCTTAGTGGGCATTAATGTGAGTGATGGTTGTTTGACTTGGGATCCTGGGAACTGGGACTGAGTGCAGCATGTCTGGGCTTATCTGCATATCACCTCTGACTGCAGTGGGAGTAGCCTGTCACAAACTTTCAACAACAAGCCGTTCTGGGCCAGCAAGTGACACCCAAATGGTTCCATCCCCAAGGGAAACAGATAGAAAAGTACACAAGCAAAAAGCAATACCACAGTGTGAGGAACAGCAGGTAGGACGTATTGTCAAAGATAAACTTCTACACACCTGAGCCGGTAAACCAAATAGATTTGAGAGACCAGCTCTCGGTTGGAGCTGGGTTTCAGAACAAAGACACATGTGGAACAGAGTCCCTGCAGCTCAGTGTTGGCTCTTAAGTAGCAGAGTTGTGTTCCACAGAGGGGTGTTGTCTGATAACACAGATAACAGCACACTCTGCAACTGCTGGATCCCTGAGGTTGCATCCCAGGTCCAATTTAGTCGGGGGAAGTGTTGGTGTGGTACTTTTCTGCAAATCATGAACTGTAGGATTGTTGTCCCTTTGAGCAAACATTGCCCCCACTGGTTGCCCCTTAACCCACATTTGTTAGCTTGGCGTGCTGGTGATCAAACCCCAAACAAAGTTTTTTTTTGCATATGAACCTTTAGAAATGTGAATGTGTGACCTTTATTTTATTCTCTCTAAAATGTTTTGACACCTCAACGTAAGCAAACTGCCGCAGGGTCGTAATGTAACAATGTAGATGTTTGAAAAAAACAGATGGTCTTCTGCCACCAGCTAAATATCTGAAAAAATAAGTGTTTCTTTAATCAAGTGTGGTAACGTTCAAATTATGGAGTGCCAACAAGAATGGAGAACACCAATAACTGTTTTTAGAACCTGAAAATGATCCACAAACAGACCTTTAAACACACAGCACATTGTCCTCTGCTGGCACAGAGATCAGCTCTCAAAGCTCGAGTCAGTTTTTAAACTCTGAGCTCAGCTGAAGGTGGAATCCTTCCAGGTGTTCCTTCAGTTTCTCTCTCACATCTTCTTTCATCTCCATCGATGGACTCATACGCACAGAATGTTGGGTGACACTTTCATCCACACCAGACAAACTTCCACTGTCTTCTGTCGTACGTTTCACATGTGATTCATCTGTGACAAGGTATGTTCCTGGAAAGCTTTGGAGTCCTTTCTTGGAGTGAACGGGAAACAAAATGAACTGATTCCCCCTGCCGTCCTCTGCCCCGAGCACCTGGTGCTGCACCTGCTGATCCTGGCCAGTTCCTCCAGCCTGCCCTTGCTTCTGGGTCCCGGACAGAGGCAATACAGCCCACTGCTGCAGATCCACACTTTGGACCAAGACTTGGGGAGCTGTCGTGTCTATCAAACTGCTCTCTGAAAGAGTCCCAGAGGCCCTTTCCGGCATCACTATGCTACAAGTACTGTGTTCAGGGCTCCTCTGGGGTTGCAGTGAGTCCACCTGATGTGTGGGCAGAACATTTCTCAAAGTCTCTGGACCTCTGCAGTCTGCCTGCCACAGGATCTGGACTTGTCCCCTTCCACAGTAAAAGCAGCATCTTTTGTCCTCCTTGGACCAGGTGCCGGTCTTGGGGTGTAAATGACAGTCCACCTCCATCTGATTGCTGCACTCATCCTCAAACAAGCCTGCGCCCAAAGGAGCAGCCTCAGTCGGCCCTTCCTCTGGCTCACAGGGGGCTCTGGTTCCTCTCTGCTTCCCCAGGCGCTTCAGTCCAACCTTCTCTTTGAAACCTTCTTGTGACACCAGCACGGTGTGCTTCAACCATTTGTCGCGGAGTCTCAGCACAGTGCTCCGCAGACGACTCTCTCGACGCTTGGCGGCATGCAACTGTTGTAAGGCCTTTTCTAAGCAGCCCACCACCTGGTCGTAGCGTTTTCTCCAAAGGAGGGGACAGTGCTGCGCGTAGCTGTGCTCATTTGACAAGTAGAACCCAGGAGGTGGGGGTAAACGTCTCATGTAGCGTGATGGAGAGTGAGGACGAGACTCTGGGGGAAGATTGCACGGAGCGTCTTGATTGGCGTCTTCATGGGCGGACTCTGCGCCCTGAGTGGAGGCCTCTTCCACGGTGGGATCCTGGTTGTGTTCCTGTTCTTTGTCCTGTTTCCCCGAGGAAGACAACTGTCCACTGAGGAAAAGAAAAAACAAACAAGAACTAACGTGTTGCCACGAATTGGTGCAGCCACATATTTACAACATGCGTTCTTCATTATGTTTCTCAAAGGGTACTTGTAAACTTGGGTGTGGCAGTGGAAGCTTTGCAGACACGGTGCTTACACAGGCAGGAGAGTAGAAAAAATTGAGAGAAGAAGCTCCAGTAAATGGATATCATTTTCAAAGGCACATCAAGGCAGCAGACTCCGAAGTTGTGATAAACATCCTCTACAACCCACAACTACCAGTAACGTTCGTGTGAATCCATGAATGTTCCAGATACATCAGCAGCAGCTCTGCTCACGGCCAGACCCTCTGGCCATGTCTGTAAATCACTAAAAAAACAGATTGTGGACAATGTTGAAAATGAAACAGCCAGTGATAGAAGAAAGATGTGTGTGAGCGAGAGACAGAAAAAAACCTATAACATGTTGCTGTCCTGAAAAAAGGTTCAGCATGTTGCACAAAGGCATCGACACGAAGTTCAAGATTGAAATCTGTAACATTCAAGATTTGGGCACGAAAACATTCATGTTTACAGCAAATAAACACCGGTTATCAGCCTCCTTGACTGCTAATAATCGATCTATCTTTTAGTCTGTAGTTATGTTAGATCAACATCTTATTGAGGTTGCTGTCACATTTTTAACATACGTCTCCAAAATAAATTGATGGGATTCCTTTAAAGGGGCCCTATTATGCTATTTCGACTTTTTTCAGCTATTCACAGTGTAATAGTGTTAAAAGCTCATTCAGGCAAGTGAGCAGCACCCCCTAGCGTGCCTCTCCATTCAGTTTTGATGGTGGTAGAAACGGTCTGTTTCAGGGAGTTTTTTTCACCTCAGTTTTTCAATAACGTCACAAGGGGGGGCTCAGGGATTGGACAACTTCTCTACGCTGGGCGTATGGGCACGCTCACAACAACTGCTACCAGCAGTTAAGCAATCAGAGGCGTCCTGCATCTTGTAGGGGTGGGGCTTAATGCGGAAGAGCCTCATTCTGCTTGTTTCTAAAGGGGGGTCTATTCGGGCTGAAGGAGACGATCGAGATATAATGAAATATGGTGTTTGAGAAAAAGAGCTTGATGAATTTCTGTCATTGTGGACTTGCATACGAAGACAAAGACATCCAAAATGTGTAAAATAGGGGCACTTTAAAAAGATGCAAGTTATCAAATGTCTGAAGATTTTAGTTTTTCAAACACCAAAAAAAAGACCAGGACTCCAAACAACACAAGAGGTGCTTTTGCTATATTTGCCCCCACTGGTGGGAGCAACGAACTGGATCCAAGCAGTGTGACCTGGAGCTACACGAGGGTGTGTCCAATGAGAAATAATGAGATCCACAATGGACTGTCACTAGGTAGAGCCGTGACTGCACGTATCACACATGAACTCAGTGACAGACTGGGAGCATAATAAGCCATAAAAAGGAAGAATGAAGTCAACATATTGATGCAATAATGCACTTTTAAGTAGCTGCAAACAGCACTATACACTGAGCTATTGACACCTCCTCCTCAATGTTGGTTTAGGTCTGTTTCTGGTTTCCCTTCTTGTGTTTTAAACTTAGTTTTCAAATTGACACATTCTTTTCCGAGAGGGCTTTGACACTTTAACAGGTGGTGATCAGAATCAAATCAAGTTAGGGTAAGTGAACCCTGTTCTTTTCTTGAGGGTTCTTCACAGCCTGTGATGGTCACCATGGTCTGTTGTTGAATGTAACGAGAGGAGCTGCCGCAATATATTGGTGTTGATGATAGAGTGGTAAGCAGGTATGGCGTCATGTTGAATTATGAAGTGAAATATATTGTGTTGTTAACTCTTTAAAATCTGAGTAAATTATTGTAATAACATGAAACATAGTAAACTTTCTGAAGACACAAGATTTGAGAAGCCATCTTCTCCTGGCTGGATGTGGTCAGATCGAGTGAAATGCTGTCTGTGCCACTGAGAAGTCATCGGCTATGTTTACCTGATGGTGTTGTCATCCTGTTTTTGCAGCGCGATGCCTCTCTTGCCTTTGACTCCTGAGGAGAGGTCAAACACTGTGGGGTAGGCGTCCTCCTTCAGTCGTCTGACACCGCTGTGAGCGACACGGCAACAACGTCACTGGCTGCCTTCACAGAGCTGTCACCACATGCTACCTGCAGGGCCATTTAGGGTGCAGTTGGGTGCATACACACCTGCATCCAGTCAGCTCGAAGCTCTGCGGGGTGAAATGCTTGGAACAAAAGTAGACAAAGTCCGTCTGAGGATCCCAGGAATCGGCCCGGTGGGAGTTACTGATCCAGAGATTCCTTCGAGGTGCTCCTTTTGGTAACCTGCCCAGAGTAAGCAGTGCCCCATTTTCTCTTGAGTATTCAGAGTCACACATGTTTATGAGCCTCATATATGCAACATAAAACAGAAACTGAGAGATTCACTGTTCTCATCATCGTTTAGCAACATGTGGGATGGATAAAGCTGGCAGATCTGTTCCAAGTTCACAAGGAATCACAATAAACCTGGAAATCTTCTCTCACAGATTTTGATCTGATCACACATGTGTACGCATGGAAACGTGTGTACACACACGCACACACACGCTGGTTTCATGGAAGGGAGAAAGCTGTTTTAACTCATTAACAGTCTCACTCAAAATGAACCATTCTGTCTGACTCAGTTGGTTAAAAAAAGTACCTAAATAACACGTTAGTCTCGCTTTTTTGACCTTTTCCGCAGCAGGCATGTTTAGAAACCAACATGCTGATGAGGCTCAACCAAATCTGGAAGTCTTTCTCACTTGTGAAACGTTATCCCAGCGTTACGCGTGTCGCGGTTATCCCGGGATTTACATCCGCCTGCAGAGCAATGTCTTGGCATCTGAAAGTAGAGCGATGAAGAAGGAAGTTAGGAAAGGGGGGGAGGGGTTAAATGATGAAACTTGGAGCCACTGTGAAACTAAACTAAACTAAACTAAACTAAACTAAACTAAACTAAACTAAACTAAACTAAACTAAACTAAATACTGGATTTATCAAATTGCTTTATATGTGTATTTCTGTATTGTTGTAATGGTCTTGTGTTTGAAAACTTAAAGTTGTTTTGAAAACAAAATTATAAAGCAGCATATTTTTCATTGTGCCACAAAGGTCTGTTGTGGCGAGGCATGATTCAAAATAGTGACCTCACAGTTAAACAATGTGGAAATGGCGCCACCGCGTGGAAGGTATACGATGACAACACAGACCCAATTTACAATGTGAATAATTTCCATCAGCCAATTACATATATGTAGATATTGGTGGGATGTGTAACTGTATATTTATAATTAGTATGATGAATGGGTATACAATAACTGCTACCAGTGATTGTTTGTATCTATAAAAAGAGTTTCCTTCGGTTGACTTCTGTGAAATGAATCAATTAAAAAAATCGAGCCAGACTTCTGAGTGGCTGTTCCAGTCACTCTTCCAGTCCCTGGTCGCATGTTTCAGGTGTCTGCAGCCTGCCTGTTTACAAAGGGTGATTGAACGTTTGTGTTTGACTCGTTCAAAAGCAGCAAACAGCCTGTAGCGGCCGAGGTGGCGGCGCAGTGTGGCCGAGCTGCCACTGCATGACTCCCCCTCAGTCTACGACCTGTTCCAGACTGTCTCCAAGCAGTCAAGCTCCTGCAACACAGACCTGCCAGCAGGCAGGACTTCGCTTTGCATACACACGTCACGGCGCCCGGTGCCGCCGTCCGCATTAGCACGGAGCGGTGGTTCGAGGAGCCCGAAGGCCCCAGTGTGGCGAGGCGCCACAGAGCGGACACGGTGGGGCCGCAGCTCAGGCTACAGCACAGATACCACACTATCACTTTAAAGTAATAATAGTGATAACAACAAATATTTACCGTTGTAGTAGGTTCTTGACCTCACGAAAATGGCCGATTCTCCGTTCATCCGTTGTCTTCCGTTTTGAAGAAACTTTATTGAAAAACGCCGCACAGACAAACAGTGAGCGGCTGTTAGTAAGATCCCGCTGGTCGGACGCACAGAGCCCGCTGTCAGGCCTCTTACACTGCGCTTTATGCTATTTAACGATAAATGAATAGGTATTAACTTTGTTCACTGTTCTATGTGCAAAACGTTACTCAGAAAACAACAAAATGTTCAAAACAGATATAATAGGTCTAACAAAATTTTAGAAGGTGTGGGGATTCAGATATTTCCGACTTATAGTGTGTGTGTGTGTGTGTGTGTGTGTGTGTGTGAAAATGTGTGTGTGTGTGTGTGTGTGTGTGTGTGTGTGTGTGTG
>JASSRZ010001327.1:0-10376 GCA_032164315.1 Malacoctenus gilli
AATTTCAATTAACCATTTGTGTTAACAATTCCTTTGAACAATTGCCTCTTTGAAGAAGGCAGGGAAGAGACACCACACACATCTGTCCTTATAAAGTGGTCCAGTTTGTCAATAGTTGGATACAGTGTGAAGTCATCCATTTCAAAAGACATCACTGACTTCCCAACAAAAATCAAACAACTAAATGAACTACACAATTTTACTTAAATACAAATGCAAAGACACAGGGTCAAGAGAATCAACTCCAGGCTTTCTAGCCTACAACAGCCATTCCAAAACTTCAGAACACCAAGGTACACTTTGAAATGTGAAATCTCCGGGGCCCACGCAAACCTTCAATCATCAAGGATGACATTTGTTTGTTTTGAATGACTTCTCGAACCCCATCTGCAGCACCACCCGGGCCTACCAGGGGGCTGTGGCCCACACTTTGGGAATTGCTGGGGGCTGACAACATTTGCAATATACTAAACAAGGAACCAAGAAGCAAGATGTCAGTCTTCTGTTTCTTTCATGAGATTTTTTTTTGTGGATGAGAATTGTCCACAAAGATGAGAAATAAAGTAGATAACCCTACTTTATTTCTCTACAATACTGGTGGCTGCTGGATCACAAAGTCCAAAAAACAGGCTTGAAACTAGAAGAAAACATATTGAGTCCTATTCACACGCATGCATGCAGAAGGGATGCATGTGTGCTACAAGAGAGCCAGTCGGGCCTGAGCTGAAGCCCTGGCGTTGGAAAACAGTTTTAAGCAGGTTTAAAGATCAGGCTGACATAATGAACTATTTGCTCACTCTGACAGCTTCTCTCAGAGCCAATATAGTTGCAGGTATTCACCTACACTGTCAATGTTCTTTAGGACAATACAATCGAAGGTTGATGAGCCTTTTTAGACGATTTGGATCTTTATAATTTCATCATCTGGGCCTATAATGATGATCTCTCAAACTGTTTCAAAAAAGACGTCCACTTGACCACTTCCCAAAACACATGCTTTTCATTGAATAAAAGGGGGACACCCCTTTTATCTTAAGTATGAAACTTTTAGCCTGTTCTTTGGCGGTCATAACGACCCCCTTTCCCAATGCTAGCACAGCGGGTAAAACTGTCCTACCCTCAAGCTTGTGTATGATGGCCCCCAGCATCTGGTCAAACAGCGCCTCTTGTATCAAGGGTCATATGGAGACTCATGGTGAGTGTTTGATTTCTGATCGCTGATGATGAAAGGACACTTTCTTGTTTCATTGTGTATCTCAAATCAATGCATTTGGTTACTATGTTTCACCTGGTGTGTAATAATCTGGAGACCTGTAGTAGAGCCTTGAAATGTTACGTTTGCTATAATTTAGTATGTGCCAGTGTAGTGCTTCTGAGCTTCTGAACTTCTGAGCTTGTTGTTTGCAGCAAGTGTCACGCTCTGCTGCTATGTCTCTTCTTTATGAAGGCCTGCTTGCTTGCGAGTTCCTTGTGCTTGGCCCAAGAGACTTCCAATTCAATCCAATCCATTTTATTTATTTGGAACAATTTTAAACAAACACAGGATTTCCAAAGTGCTCTACAGCAAAGTAAGACACACAGAATAACATAACAACAACACAACAAAAGAAGTAAATAAAAGAAAGATAGAGGCAGTAAAAAAAAAGAAAAAAAAAACCACTGGCCATGTTACGTGCCTAATTGTTAACACCTGTCTCCTTTCCCCTTGAGTGCCACACCCCACCTCGTCATGCCCAGGTTTGGTCCTCCATGGTGCACACTCACCTCCCATTGGTCCACACCTGGACCAACCCGCTGGAGATGCTTGGAGGGCGTGGAGTTAAAAGCCCTAACACCCAGAAGAAGGGAGGCATCTTTCTGGAGTGTGGCCTCAATCGCTTGATGTACTGTTTGGGTTTGCCCCGTTTAAAAACAGCAGCTTGGTAGGTTTGAGAGGAGGAAAAGAAATAGCCGTAGAGCTTCGTTTTGTTTTGACTTCGTTTTTGCAATAGCCGTAGTGCTTTGATTTTGGTTGACTCTTTTTGTTATGAATAATAGCCGTAGTGCTTTGGTTTTGTTTTGATAACCTGCTAAGCAGTTGTTTTCCCATAGTGTTAATCCTATGTGTTTTTTGTTAGATTTATGATTAGGTTTAGATCAGGGTAGTGCTGTGTTGGGATAAGTTTCTTTCTTTTGTTTCGCCCTTCAACCCGTTTCCCTAAAGAGCTGGGTCGTAACAGGCCATAAAAGATAAAAAATATTAGGGCTGGGCAACGATAAAATTTTTTATTCAAGATTAATCACAAGATTTCCCTGATCAATCACATTTAATTGCATTGTATAAGGCAAAATCCAACAATGCATTGAAAAGTGGAGTTTAGTGCACTTTTATTGGAATATTCACATATGAACAAAAGCATCAAAACATTTGTTGTGCAAACACTATTAAAATCAGCAATTGTTGAACAGTAACAGTTAGACAACATAATCAGTGAAAACAAAATTGAAAATACAAAAAATTCAAGCCTCTTGCTATGTGTGCCAGGGCATTTAAGTTATCCTGAGCATTATGAAAAATAAACACAATCTAAATACAAAATCCTGAGCCACAGTAATAACATTGAAACAATTTCTGAAGTAACAGCAGAAATATTTCTGTTTTTCCAGGGAGAAAGAAAAGAAAGTGAATCACAAAACACTTTACTTTTTCTTCTCGTTCTCCCTGAGAGAAGAGAAAGACTGTTTTTGAAAGACTGGTTTTATTTTTGCCAGCTGCCTTAAATGAAAAATCAAGATTTCACCACAGCCTTTTTTTTTCCTGGCTGTCAAATTTGAGCTCAACATCCACTTTCACCCCCAGATTGTTCACAAATGGTACACGATATTGTGCAAAAGAATCCAGATCAACTGGTGGTTGTGCTGCTGCTGAGTTCGGACATGCTGGCAGCTTTGGTCTCCTTCAGGGCCATGATCTCAACATCTTTCTCACTCAGCTCCTTCATGACATTTGTGAACTTCATGTTCTTGAGGTGAATCTTGTGCTGGTGATCTTGCGCAATCCTAGTCCCACTTTTTCTCCCTGGCATCCCAAAGCTTATGCTCCTTGTTGTATACCTTCTTCCAATTGCCAATGACTTCATTGGCCTTGTTCATTTCAGTCAACTTTGTCTGCAGACACTGGATTTCATTGTCTTCAGCCTTATTCTCATTTTTTAGGATATAAACTTGATTAACCACAGAGGTTTTACTGGTTTCTTGTGTGGTGCTGATTGCTGCATGTTTGCAAATAATGTTTAACTGTCAGGGCAGCTGACAGCAATATGAAAAGTACGAACAGCAGTACTATCAGAAGTATTACCAGATTATTACATGCAGTTTTAAAAGCAGGGTTAACAGCAACAGACATACAATTATCAGACAAGTAGGACTGATGTTCCTGAGTGCTTGGAAGCTTTCTTGTTGTCTGAACTCGAACTACATGGTCTCCAATCTGGAGACACTTAGACTGAACTGAATTGATTGTTTCCAGTATTGTAAATTTGCTCAAGCTGTCCCAAAACAGTTTCCCATTGAATCAAACTACAACAAGCTTGAACTATTCAGCAGAGCAAGCTTCTTGTTCTTGAAGCTATTCAAAGCACTGCCAGCACGTTTTAAAATGGTTTGACTCACATATACCTGCCTACTTCAGTCCTGGATCCTTTGGCTTACAATGTTTAAAACACGAAAGAATGGTGTTCCTTAATGCTTGGAAGCTTTCTTGATGTCTGAACTCAAGATAAATAGTCTCCTGGTCTGGAGACACTTAGACTGAACCAAATTGATTGCTTCCATCATTCTACACTTGCTCATGCTCCCCCACAGCAATTTGGAGCTGAATCAAGCTGAAACAAGCTGGAACCCTTCAGCAGAGCAGGATCCTTGCTCGTGAAGCTCTTCAAAGCGCTACAACCACTGTTTAGGTTCATTTGACTTCCACAGAAATTCTTGCTTAAGTCCTGCATCCCTTTTAGTTAAGACTGATGCTTTTTGATGTCCGAACTCAAAATACATAGTCTCCCAGTCTTGATCGTACAATTTGTCCCAGATAAGGTCACTGCAGACAAAAATGGGAGGTAAGTCATGAAAGATTTCCCCAACCAGCCCACTTTTTTTGAAGATCTGGTGATGATGTTTGATCTCCTTTCCTAAGGCACTCTGTTGAGGGGGTGCTCAGAGAGTATAGAGTCTATTGCTATCTATTTGGGGCTGAGCGGACACTTTACAACCAGAGCAGCAGAATGTTAACCACAAGTTGCACTTTGTCATCGGTCTTATTTGTCATTTTAATGGACGAAGGGAACACAGTTGAGGACCGAAGGATATCATCTGCTGTTTGCAGATGACGTCATCCTGTTGGTGCCTTCAAACCACAAACTTTAGAATGTGCTGGGGCAGTTCACAGCCAGTTTTAAACAAGGTTGGATAAAAATCCGAAACTCCAGGTGTGATGCAGATTTGGAAAAACAAAGGTGGGCTGTACTCTCGAGGTTGAAGATGGGTTCTTGCCTCAAGTGGAGGTGCTTACCGGCCGATACCTTGGTTTACCAAAATGGGTAGTATGGAATGGGAGACAGACAGACAGACAGACAGACAGACAGACAGACAGACAGACAGGCGTTGTTGTTGTTGTTATAATAATAATTATTATTATCATTATTATTGTTATTATTATTGCCACCACTGAACCAGTCCAAGGGATTTTCCTTACACAACCCAGGAGGAGCTCAAAGTGCTGCTCCCCCAAATTGGGAGGAGCAAATTGAAGTCGGTTCGGCATCTGTTCTGCATTGCCTGTGACATATTGCAAGGTTGAATAGGCTCTTCATCCTTAGATTGGAAGTGATTACCTGACTGGCTGCTCAATCACTAGCACTTTTCCCCTGGATTCATGCATGGCAATCTAAGGGCTCTTCCATTTGTTCACGACGAAAACCAGATGAATTGCATAAGCTTTTGCTGCCATCTGGTGGCTAAAAAATAAATGCAGACCAGCAAGTTTGCGCTTGCATATCTCAACACAAGATAAGAGCGGCAGACAAAATACATTTGAGAAGAAATTGTAATTGTAATGAAAAAATACAGATGATACAAAAACTGTTGGTGTGAACCTGAGAGAATAAACAGAGCCCAGTCAGGGTTGCAAAACAAGGGAAGGAGAGGGAGCAATCCAAAAGTGGAAACGTCCTGTACTTGCCAAAAAACCCATTTGGTGCTGTTTAGATATTTTTTTAATTTACATTTGCACGCGATAAAAACTTTTTTTTACACTGTGTTTGCCAACAAAATGTATCCTGTTTTTTTAGATCCCAAATGTAGGAAGTCAACTTTCCTAGAAACTTTGAGTGACTTATCACCTTGTGTGCTGCCTGTGAAATATGGAGTGGAAGAGATGTGTCCAAACTGGGCATGTCAGCGACTGCAATCAGTGAACCTCTTGCTGCAAATTGCAACACACCCAACAGAAGACATCAAGAATAGCTTGTGACTCTTAAAGTTTGCAAAAAACTTGAACCAAACAACTTTTCATAAAATAATGTTTAGAATTTTGGCCAGTGGCATTTTACTGTACACTATCCTGCAAACATTTCAATTGATACAGAAATCGCACCAACCGATCTAAAGTTGTTGTTTTTTGTTTTTTTAGAATGACCTGAAAATATTACACACCTTGTACAATACCACAGTTCTACACTCACTGTATGTATCGATGGGAAAAAAAGATTGAGCAAATTACACTAGAAAATTCTTGAAAATGGAAATGTATTTTGTCTTTCAAGTGTTGACATAGTTGACATGAAAAACTTGCTCCAAAAAGCACAGTTAGTGACTTCTGAGGTGACAAAACATATTCAAACATCTTGATTTTTCACTGTTAACAAGATGAATATGTGTATGTCTTGGGAATGCGACTTAAACGTATCAATTCCAACCTATCACAAAAAAAGATGATTGAAAAAAGTCAATTGTACTTCATCCTTACAAATAAAGCAGAATCTTTCTCAAAACACACCTGATTGTACCACCACAGCAGATGCAACACAACAGTGAGTGACTGACACAACATGATAAGTCTTCAGTATCAGCTGAAACACATAGCAGGAAGTATTAGAACCACGGCTAAGGAAGACATCACCTTAATTCAACGGGTGACGTTAACGAAGTAAGTTTACATGATTACAGTGATTTTTTTTAAGGCATCTTTCCTTTACATGAAATATATTCTTCATATCCCCACAGATGTCTTAGTTATTGTGGAGATTGTGAGCCACGGAGTGCAGAAGGTCTTCCAATATATTTACCTGAAAGAAAAGAGTCCAGAGAAAATGTTTTAATCAATTTTGTCAGTCTGTCTGTCTGTCCGTCCGTTCGACTGTCTATCTCTCTCTCTCTCTCTCTATTACACACACACACACACACACACACACACACACACACACACACACACATACTGTATATATACCTTAACCACAGAATATAATGCTCACTCTGTATGCATGTGTTTTTACTTGTTAAATTGATTGTTCATAATTTTCCTCACAAGGCACACCCTGAGTGACTGATAGAAAAATCACAATGTTCTTTGAGTTTTGGGGTTTATAAGTATGATTATTAATAAGGAGTTGTTTATTTTCCTTGAGGTGGTGTGGACAGCATATACTCAACCACAAAGTGAAAAGGTCTGGGGCTAAAACTTAGGTGGGGAGCTTCTCTGCAGAGTCTGAATAATCTTGAAGTGCTTGCGTGTGTTTTCCATTCAAACAAACAAAAAAAAAAAGTAGATTGGACAAGTACACTGCAAGAAGTGCCCTTTACTGGGAGTGGTGCATCATTGCTACTTGCAGTAATGTGCACTGGCCAGTCCACGCAATACTGTAGGCTTTCACACTTCATTGTAACATCTACAACATAACAATCAAGTTTTTGAACCCCACTTTTTTTAATTGCCTGACCCAAATTCAATGAATTGATCATTTCCCTTGCATCCCGTGGTTCACCTGTCATGTCTCTATGAACCACAAGCAGGGTGTGTGCACTCAGAAAGCACTACAATAACGCATTCTTGACAATAAGACAAATGGAATTATATTTTTTTGGCATTTCCTCTTTGTCATTTGAAGATTAATGCAGCATTAAAATCCTATATCATTAGTGAGGGATAAAATGTACCATTCTTTCAAAGGGAATAGAACGTGATACTCTTGATACACTCAAAAGACCCCCAAAAGTAAATTAAAGAAAGTTTCCCCCTTTAAGCCAGCACAATGATTGCCTCAAAATTGCATAAGTGGTCTTAGTCACGTCTTTGGTAAATGGACTCTACCTTTAAAGCATTTAGCACTGTAATTCATTTACCCTGTCATTACTGTGGAAAAAACTGGCTTGCAAGGCACTTGAACACACACCACTGGGAGCCATTCAGGGTTCAGTGTTCAGGATTCAAAGACACAATGATAATTGGACCGTGGGTTTGAACTCGTCCTCTGGATTGAAGGCCGACTCACTCCCTCAGTTTAGGCCAGGGTCACCCATATGCACCAGGCACCCTGAGCTTTAGACTGTGAAAATAGAGCTTTGTTCTGTTGAACAAACATGCATTTATGCTAAACTGTCCAGTTCTAACTTTCATGCAAAAAAAAGCTTACAATATCCCAGAACAGTTGCGTGAAAGTGTGAAAATCAACACACGTGCAATTACCCATGCAAAGACATTTAAAACCTGTTAATGAAACCTAAATAAAATATTACAGTTGCTTCTAATGATGTCATTAGAATCTTGATCTTTAATGAAATCTTTCTCTGCTTATTCCTATTATGCTGGTCATGGGGTGGTGGTCCTCTTGCTCTGTGTCACTTTTTGTATATTTTACCTGGCTGCCTTCTCCCATGCCAAGATTCTTGAGCTGGTATACAGTCACGCACCCTCCACTGTCTCCGACCAAAACACAGTCCGTATGTGAGGCAAAAAGCAGGGATGTCATCCTCACACCAGGAGCTGCGGGTTGCACAATGACAGGGTCCAAACTAGACGGAAGAGCCACACACAACAAAGACACTGGTCAGACACAAAAAAATGAGGTGACACATAACTATGACGAAGTCTTGTTCGGTTCATCGTTTGGACTTACATGTTTGAATTTAGATCCCAGATTTCCAACTGTCTATCACTGATGGCACCAAATACAGTCACCCATTTTGGCGACCATTTGACATCGTGTACAGCGCTCTGGGTTGAGTTCATGCTTAACACTGGTTTGGAGAAGTTTTGCTCCCATAGATGAATGGTCCAATCAGACGAACAGCTCAGGAAGAAATTTGGACTGAGGGGGCTCCATGAGATGCAGTTCACTGGACACTGGGAGTGAAACAAAGCATTAACTTCTTAGTGCTCCAACCATAAAGGTTATAGTAGAACATTGGCCCACTGCAACAACCATCTTTAATCAAGTAGAAAGTATCAAATAAATGTAAATGTTTTTGACTTGTTCCTGAATCAGTCATCCAACTTTTCATATATATTAATTGGTAAATATATTAATCAATTATAAAACAAAAAAAACTTCATACAAGGCTTACATTGTGCTTTCCGTATGTCTCCAGAAACTGCTGACTATTGGAACAGGAGCATTTGTGTATGATACCCTCCCATGTACCTGTCAAGTAAAAACTAGATTTCTGGAGGATTTTGGAAACAGAAAATACATAGAGAGAAGAAGGAGAAAAAGTTAACTGGGTTTAGTAAACACAATGGCACACTTACAAGATGACAACAGTGACTGAGCATATCAATTCTTACAACAACATAAAACAAAAATGTCTAATTGTGACTGAAAATAGAGCAAAGACTGCACATCCAAGCTTCATATAAAACAAATTGGGCAATTCTTCTATTCTTATTATTACTCACAAAGTTATGTTGAAATGCTGAAAGTATTTGCACTCCAAACATTTTGCAAATTTAGCTTGTTTCTGTTTTCACAATCACAATCCCAGCAAATGAGTGAGAACAGATGTGAAAGCAGCTTACTGTAGGATGGAAGTCAAAACAGAGACCAGGAGTCAACACTGCAAGGACACTTTCAGTTGTCGTTCCTGTCTTGTCCCCCTCAGTCTTCCTTTTTGTGCTTGGAATCCTCTCTATCTTCATGATTTCTGTATTTACATTAAATACCTTGGATCAGTTTATATCATTGTGTCAAATACAGAGATGCATTATTAAAAGTTGCTTGAATCAACTGCATGCCGCATAACAAGTGAGACAGACAATCGTTGTCTGTAAGTGCAATACCTATGCAGTCAAGGCTATTATTGAAGACAAACCACTTGCAAACTTTGCCATCTGCGCCCACAGAGAACAGAGCTTCCATCTTCTCCTCGCCTGTTAAGCTCAGGTCTTGCTGAGTCCACCGAAGCTGCCAAACTGGTCCTAAATGCCTGTTTGGACAGGTGCTGCACCAAGAAACACCAAAAGGAGTGGTGCTGAGATCTTCAGCTTGTGTCTACATGCATGCACATACACACATGCACACATGGTTCTCACTTGCTTCTAATTGCACTTGGCTCATCTTCAGTCTGCATGTTGTAAGTAGCCAAGTTGCCATCCTGCATCCCCACAGCAAGCTGACTGGGACTGTTGATGGCTGAGAAATCTACAGAGGTCACAGGACTGTCACAATGGATGACACGATCAGGCCACTGGGGAAAGAGGACAACACATGGCAATAGCTGCAGCCTCGATGTAAAAAAAAAAAAAATCGCAAGTAAGCCAAGACAGATACTCACCGAAGGGTTTTTGAGAGACCAGCAGCACAAAAGACCTTGTGATTGATTCCTGGAGTGAACCTCACCATACCCCACAGCCAAGATATTCTAGGAAAAAAAGAAGAGTATACATATTTTTATAGTTTTTTCAAGATGGAGTTGCACAAAGTAAAATATTGATTTTTTTATGTTCCATATGTGGCCCTTTTCGACCATTGTCCACAAGTCTGGTAACATGTTTTCCTGAGACTGATTGCACCTAATGTTATTAAATCTCAAAAGGACAGCACATTCTATGTTTAAATCTTTTTACATTTTTCAACCTTTTCAAATATTGTTGAACTTTGTCACATCTACAGTTTTCATCTGTTCCAACTTTTCTACTCATTCTTGCCTTGAAATCACGATTTACTCCTTTTACTAAATCCAAAGGTAAAATGATGTTCATTTTTGTTTTGCCAGTAAAAAAACATTTTTCTGCATTGGCTTTTTCTATTTTTCCCCAACTGCTTTTTCATGTTTAAAGTGGCCCTATTTTACACATTTTGGATGTCTTTGTCTTCGTATGTAAGTCCACAATGACAGAAATTCATCAA
>JASSRZ010001330.1:0-10365 GCA_032164315.1 Malacoctenus gilli
ACACACACACACACACACACACACACACACACACACACACACACACACACACACACACACACACACACACAGAAAATGTAATGCAAAAGTTATAAAGTTATAGTTATATACATGCACGCACTTTCAATGGAATGACAAAAAGCAACAACAAAGCCAAAGAAGATGTTTGTAACAATATAACAAATGTAGGCATACACAGACAAAACATCCTCACAGATCACTTTGGCTATTTACTCGACCTCATAAATCAACTCTGTGATGTAATCACTGTTTACCGAGTCTCCAAGTCTGCAGTGTGAAGTTTTGGCATGCGCGTTATGATGGTTATGATATATTCAGCACTATATGTTCCATAAACACTTTGCCTGTTGTTCTTCCATGATGGCCCTTCATAATAAGCCCTTTATGTTCTTATAAAGGCATCCCTGGACAAACAGTGGACACTGACTCTCTCGACAGACTTGCCCCTCAGGCATCACCCTCTGTCAGAGCAGCCACTATTTGCAAAGGTAAGGTGTCAGAAAATGATGGTAGTCACTTCCTACGATGAGCTTTATAAGTGAAATCTTGAGTTTTGGTATTTACCAGCAAGTGCCTTGTCTGGGAGTTATTTTCTCCCCCCCCCCCCTCCAGGATTCATCCCACTCTCTCTTGATTGAACTTTAAATTTATTCCTTTGGAAAACAGGACGGTTTCCTGGAAGGTGGAAGGTTGCTCAGCACCAGCAGATGTCGTTTTTCACACCGGACAGACTGTCGTCCTCTTCTTTCTTTTTTTTTTTTCTCCTCCCCCCCTTCATTTACCTCTTGCTGGATCTTTTCTTTGGAGCGTGCTCAGCACCGTACATCATGGTAGCCAGCTTGGGCCAGCTGATGCGGCGCAGCTGCCGTCGTGGTCGGCCCTTGGTGTGCCGACACCGGGGTTCACATCAAAGACAGGGACGAACAATTTAGCGCTTTAGTCAAGAGAAAATGGGATCTGGAGAGTAATTAAGCTGTTAGTTTGATGAAGAGACGAGAATTCCATGTGCGAGAAGACTCACTTTAGTTTAAATGTGTCCGCCAAATACCTTAAGAATAATACACACTTGAGTTAGATGTGACTGGCTCGTATTGTGCCTCTCATCTTTCATTTTCCCAAAGACAAAGGAAGGAGGCTTAACGCTCGCTGAGCATTTAAAGTTACGGCAACTGTGAAAAACACTAAAAGAATGTTTTCACTTGGCCAGTTATCACACTCCTCCATTCATCCGTCCAATCATCCATTTATTCCATTGATCTTTCCATCAATCCCTCCCTCCCTGCCTCCCTCCCTCTAACCATCCATTCTTCTGTTCAGTCACTCATCGAGCCACACACTCTGTAATCTGTTCATTCATTCATCCCTCTAACCATTCACACAAGCTCATGTACCATTTGTTTTTTTCTTTGATTTGTCATTGATTCACTGATTCTGATCAATTTCAATGATGTCTTCCAGCCCCCTGAGACGTGTCCCGGTCCCTCTCAGTCCACCTTCCAGATTGGAAACCCAAAGCAGGCCTGGGTAGCTCAGGGGGAAGCACACAAGACTTCACCAGGGACCTACCAAAGGTACAGCAGGGCTTAGCTACGTTGGGTCGTTAGCCCAACACGAGCATTTGAGGTCACACCAGTCAGGAGAAAGAAAAAAAAAAATACTGTTGATGACATGGTTGCATCCAACAGGTGCCAGAAGTGCACCTATTAAAGCAATGTTGAAACAGTATTTTAAAGAGGATGCAATTATAGTTTTATAAAGTTCTCTAGGTCTTTTTGATCATTTTTCTGACCTTTTGACATCATCATTGCTGCTGTTTAGCCATGATTTTTACTAAATGTTAACAAGAAAACTGATCCATAAAACTGCCTTCCCAGGTTATAATCAGGTTCATTACTCATCCCCTTTCAAACTGCTTTATATTCTTTTAAATGTCACCAGCTTAATTTCTCCTCATCGATGTGTGGTTCTGATTTCAGAAGCAAATCTCCAGCGTTGCCTTCAGTGCTCAGCGGTCTCTCCAAAAGATCAGAGGAGATCCTGGACGAGTGGTAAACCAGAGTCCTGTCGTGTTTTGACTGCGTACGGTGACTTTAGAGAAAGAATCCCCCCTGAGACATCTCCGCCCGTGCCTCCTCCAGGGGCTTCACTGACAGCCACACGGCTCTGCTGATGCTGAAGAGAGCTCAGAAGATGAGGGCGACCGACAGACCGCAGAGAAAACAAAGGGGTGAGCGAATGAGTGCAGAGCGGAGGCCAAGATGTGAGTGTTGTATGTGTTGTGTGGGAAGGCGCCAAGTCGACAAGTTACAGGCTGTTAGGATTTCCTCGTTGACGTGAGGGCTGCAAGAAGGCCTCTGTGATGTAACACCTGGACAGTCTTGTTAAAGTTACGATGTGACTGAATGTGGACATTTCACCGGGATCAGCTTTTGATATAAATATCCAACAGATGCGTCAGCTAGGTAGCATTAGCCTAATGTAGCGGTGTCAAATAAATTTAAGTTCAGGTGCCAAATGCAGCTTCACTGAATCCTAACTGGGCGGGACCAGTAAATTTATTACTAAAGTGACTCTTTTATGACTTTTGTTGGCAACAGCCTGGAGCTACTCATCTTGTGAGACTTTTGCAGGCTTCACTATGCACGTTTTCACCAGCATACATTCCCAGATGCTAATGTCATTTCCCTGGCAAAGAAAAAGGAACCGGCTGTCGCTGCAGTCTTGATGCACTCGGTGGGTCAGTTCTGGTCTAAATGTTATGTTCTGCCTGTGAATAAAGCTGAGGTTTTTGAATTAAGAAGACTAACTGGTGTTATCAGGGATAGCAGTTTGTGAGGTCACCCTGTGGGCCGGATCAGGCCATCGGTTGGTCCGATCGTAGCCATGGGGCATTTATTTCTATGTGGTCAATCAAGACTACCACAGTTCATGATGTTTTTTAAAAATTCTGTTATTTTTTAAAAATCACTTCTAATTCACTTCTGTTATCAAAGTGCACCTTTCTGCCTCCTGGTTCCTAATCTCACTGCACTCACACTATGGAAAGATCTGCTGTTGGATAGAAGTTTAATGCGACATAAAGGGGAAAAAAAGAGGAAAAGACCCATTAATTTTTCCTCCTCTTATTCTCAACTTTCTTCCTTGGAGCCTTCATCAGTGCACCGTTCAAGCCCATGTGTGTTAATGAGCCGTAACAGACAGCAGAAGCCAGGACCTGTCGCCTCTCGTTGGGCCTTACTCTGACGCTCGGGGAGGAAATACCGACTGCCAAGAAAACCTCTCGACGAGACGTCTCGTTGTGGCTTTTCCGTTCCGTTTTCATTGTCGTGGTTCAGCGAGTGAAAAGTGACCTCACCTTCCCAGCAACGGTAGTCCTGCCACGGCTATCGTGCCGCGGTCTCGGCGGCGGCACCGCCCTTTGATCACTCCTGCACGCGCGTGATTCCGATGGCAGCGCCCCTTGTCATCGCTGCCCCACTGACACACAGGTCAATGTCGGCGGTAACTCCCAATGGCATGTGGCTCGCTGGAACCGGAGCGCTGCCGTAATATTTTCCGAATGTCGGGTCCTGGGTGTCTGCTTCTGGTTTTTCAGGCCCGCTTTGTCCTCCTCTGACCCTGTCTTTTTCTTACCCCCTCAGATCCCTCTGCCCGTCAGGCCGCCTTCAGAAACAACCATCACCAGCCAGGACAAGTGGAGGCGTTGAATAGACCCGCGCCACGCAACCGAAGTTTTGTGAAAGGTATCACTGATCTGACACCTCACATCACATTTAACAACTGGAAGGCTTTTGTAATGTAAACATCTCAGAGGTAAACCAAGTTCAGCTGTAAAATCATTTTGTTTCAAATCAAACTGGTGTAAATGTGGTTGGTTTAGTGGTTTCAGTGTTGCTTCATGGTAAGAAGGTAAATTCCTTTCAGGCAGCCTTTGGCCCTCTCATGACTCTGTTCTGATCAATGCAGATTCCACAGATGAATGGAGAGATGCTTGTAATCTTGGATTTTGTCCTCATTAGTGAGAATGATTGTCTTTTACCAAAGTTTAAATGGTATTAGTAAATGTCTTAACATCTTAACAGAGCAAAGGTACTTATTCTTTGCTCCAGCAGGAATTAAAGTGATTGTGTGAGAAGTGTAGAAGTTTAGGGACTCTATCATCTTTCATGTGTAATATTTGAAAGTCACCAAAGGACACATCCACTCTCCTGAAAACAGAAAAGCAGGGTTTTTTTTCCAGAATAAAAGTGTTGAAAATTTTTCCAGGCCTGCTTTAGATTCTAAGAAATGTTTTATGGTTTCCAACATCTCAGTGTGTGATTTTCACAGCTTCAGAGAAGGCAAAGCACCCATTTATCTCTTCTCGTAGTCTTTGGTGACTTTGTCCAGTGAGGTCCCCAAACTTAAGGCTGGGAACCAATAGCCCATTTTATACCTTTTTTATCTGCAAAATGAAGACCCATTTTTCTTCCGGTCAGGGTTTCCTTACAATTTTTCACTCGTTTCACCCCACCTTCCCAGGTTTTTTCTGCTCATGGATTCAAGCTATCTTGGTCCCCGAGTGTTTTAAAGAGATTTTTATACTTCAGGAAAGAGATTTCAAGTGGTTTCTCAGACTTACTTAGATATAAAGTAGTCAAATTCTGTGGGAGGAGGCACCACTCGGCCCCTCATGTCTTCTTTGGTGCCCTGCCCTGAGGTGTCGAGGTACTTTGACACTGTGACACACGAAAGCAGCACTCTCAAACAAGGGAGGGCAGAAGGGAGGAGGCAAACCGATGGGGTGGAGGGAGGGAAGGTCGGCTTCTTTTATCATGAAGGCCCGCCGCCGACTCTCCAACCCCTGCACCCCGCCCCACACCCCCTGCCGCCGGGGTCAAGGCCTTTGCATCCAGAGAGCGTGACACTGGCGGTCATCCAGCAGTCAGAAGCCACGCTCCCACTGCGTGGCGGGCCGGCAAGATGCTGATGCGATCGGTCCAAGTCCAACGTTGTCGCATGCGTGACACGAGCGCCGAGACAGCTGTGGAGCCGGACAGTCGATCTGTCATTTCACGTTACATTTGAGGGGGGAACGAAGATTTTGCTGGCGACCTTTTTGGGTGCGACCGTTGTTTGTGGAATATCTGTGAAGGAGATTCCGAAAAATGAGTCATTCCTGCAAGATCGAGTAACAGCTTTTGTCAGGGGTTACAGGGAATTTGGAAAACTTTTCTCCGTATTTGTTTTTGGGTCACCAAATTTGCTACTTAATTACAAACTCAGTGGACCAATTACGTGTCCGATATTTGGATTGGCAACGCCATTCACGAACATCAAAAGCTGAGCGAGACCGTGACCGCATCACGGCATCATCTGGTGTTTGTGTGAACTGCAGGTGAATCGTTCACCACCGTGACTGTGATTTGTGTGTGTGTGTGAGAGCGCAACATGACCGTGGATAAGCTTCCAGCCAACTGGCAATCGATGAGCGGCTCTACCCGGATGACCTGTTGCATGACAGCAGTGTTTCCAGCACTGTTGTTGCTTTTTTTTCTCCTTCTCCCCAGTCTCCTTATCTCGCCTCGCTCCACCCTTGTTTCTCGAACTCATCAAACAGTCCTTGAGTGGCTCCAGCCGCTACTAATATAACAAGGGGAAATCTGCATTGGCAGTTTGAAGGGGGTGGTCTTGTGTGTCCATTAAACTCACTGAAGTCATAGGTCATGTAAACACATGCACACCCTTTGAGTGACATGACTCAACTAAATTGATGATCACTGCTTAGAGCTTTGACGACCCAAAGTTCGTAATTTGGCCCAAGCCAATCAAAATGTTTTGGATCCATTGCTGTTTCCCTGCTGTGGCTGCCATACGTCCTCCTGCTTTTCAGTATGTAGACATAGTTTGGATCTGACTTCGTAGGACCCTTCTCGAAGTCTCCAACCAGCTTGATTCAGGAGGAGACAACTGCTGCTGTCTTCTTCCTGACAGAAGCAACAAGGACTGGTAGTGCCGGGATGCTTGGCTGTTTGTAAACGAGTCCAGAGAGACTCTCCTCTCCACCCCCCACCTCCCGACGATCCTGACCTGTGGAAGGCACCCTCAGCTCCTACCGGATCTATCGCTAGTGCCCGGGGCCTCGCCCGTCCAGCCCAGCCCCGGCCCCGGCCCAGCCGGAGCTCTCCAACAGGGGCTAACGTTTCAGGCTTCGAGTCGAGCCCCTTCTGGAGGTGATTAGCCCCAAACCCATGACAGATTCTTTCCAAGATATCTGACGCGGCGTGTTTATTTTATCCGGGCTCTTTGTGTGGATGTGCTGGACATGAGTAACCCACTTGAAATGGGTATCAGCTTACATACACAGAGAGGGAGCGAACAGTCCCGAGCCACAAGAGCGTTTCGTTCGACGGGCACAAAACACGGATATACATTTCCCCCTGTTTTATATGATTTCGATCTCCGAGTGTCTGGGTGCTGCAGATGTTGAAGACGCTGCGCGCCTGCAAGTGTTTCTCCTTATTCCTACTCTTACTTTCCAGAAACGCCTCTCAAAACCCCGCAGGCACACACACACAGACACACACAGACACACACATTTCAAGCCCTCCTCCATCCAAACTTCGATCCAGCTCCGCCAAACATCCGTCCACATGTCACCAGGACGCAGTGATGTATATTTTTTACTCCAGTCCACTGGAACCTTTTTCCTCCCGAGCTCTTAACTCGATTTCACACCTCAAGCCATCAACAAAAGTCCGACTGAAGCGCATTCGCTTGTTTATCGCCAATCACAAACAGGGACGAGTTGCCGTCATTCGCATGCGGTTGGTTTCACAGAGTTGTCTCCCCGCGGTGCACACCCGAGAGGTGCTGGCACGCACGAAGGACCCCGCAGCCGAGCCAACGCACGGCAGCGCGAATCCCTAACAGAGACGGACGTCCAACTCAAAACATAGTCAGTCAATTTTCAGATACGCTCCAGTTCCTCTTCCACTTTGCAAATGCCATGAAAACACAGTTTTATGATGCCACTCAAGGATTTTTTTTTTTTCGCTCCCAAGAAAGTGGCATCCAGACAAAACTAACAAAGCAAGGCCAAAGTGTTTTCATACTCATGGGAAAGGTTCTTCACGGCATGTTTAGATGCGAGTCGTTCTTTAGAAATAGCATGTAAAGGTACAGCAGTGCAGAGTCACATGTGTTACAATGACCCACTGTTGGAACTTTTTTTTTAACCCTCCTCCTTGTCTAAAAAACAAGGTTTTCAAAGCGTCCAAAGATTAAAAAGATAATTTTAGCGTGGCACTACTTTGGGGTCCTATTTTGGGGGTTTTTGTTTTCATAGTTTAAACAAAGCGAAAGCAGCCAACCCATTTGAAGGAGACAACAACATTTAACAGGCCTCAGTCTGCTTCAAATTACGCTGGTGGACATGTTTGTGGAACAGTATATAGAACAGTCACCACGTGAGACCCACTTTCTAGTCGGGCAGTGGAGGTTATGGGGGGGAGGGACAACACTCTGACAGTCACATCCACACACACGCGTCCAGGTGTGCAGAGGTTGGAAACATGAGCTCGGGTTCGGTTTTGTTTATTCCAGACATTTTTTTTTTCTGTGGCTTTTGCCGTTTTTCACATTTGCACAACCCAACGCTAAATTGTGAAGGCTTTCACAAGGCTGTTCTGTTTACTCCCCATTTGAGGATTTACTCACATTTGTGCTTTTACAAGTGGTTGGAAGTCACCTCGTACTGATTTGTTGTCAGCATGCCGACACCTGCAAATGAGTCTGACCAACACCCGCCATGTGGTTCAACTCACATCTGATGAATATTTGACAATTCTGCGGATATTCAGTGATAAATCAAAGAATTCTCATATATTTGAAACCTCTATTTTTTTGTCATTCATCATCTCACCATTGAAGGTTTACAGCTGGCTTTAACTGTGAAAATTCAACCAGCTGTTTGAGTCCGAAAAAGGGAAGAATATCAATAGGCAACATAAGAAAACTTTAGTGGTTTGGTAGGATTGTGTTATAGACACACAACAATTCAAGTCACTGAAAGTAAATGTCTTTAAAACTAACAAGGTGCCTCTGAAATGATTGTCTTGCTTTGAGTTTAATTAATCTGATAATATCAGTTGCATTAAAGATGCAATTTCTCTTACAGCTGACAGGAGACCTCTTTCGTACAACTTTGTCCTATTCATTTGACTTGATATTTGAGAGGCCTTAGGTTTGATATTTGAGAGGAGGTGTTGAAGCGGGGAGTTAAACTTGATATATGTTTGCAGTAAAGTTGAGTTACACCCAAAGTTAGAGTTGATTTTAAAGAAATAGTCTTTTTTGTTGGGAGTTGAGTTCAGCTGAACTTAATGCTTGAAACATGATATTTTGAAGGACTTAAGTTGTGAACGTGATATAAACTTCAGTTGAAAAGTTAAGTACAACTTGGACATTTAGTTGAGGTTGTGATGATTGATATTTGTGGAAAGTCTGTTAGATTTTTGGGTGTCGTTCCGTGAAACATCATATTCGGGCAGAGTTGAAATTTTGGGTTGGGTATTAAAATGAAGTAAAGTAGAGGTATTGATGAAATGTAAATAGTCTAGAGAGTTAAACTTTTCATGACAGTGCAGTTGACATCAGGACAAAGTGCAATGGCAGCACCGCTTGAGAGTGAGGAGAAGGAAACTCAGTCAAAGCTTTCTGCTTTACAGCAGGGACAAAACCAGGTAACAGGCTTAGGGGTTCCCCCTTTAACAGGCGTGACTCCTACAACTCCCCCCCTGGACTGATGTCCTGGAGGGGTATCCGGGAGAGTAGAGGGAAAGGGGGGGTCAGCAGGGGGCTTTGGTTGAGGGTTCTGAGGGGAAGTCGTGTGTGGAGAAGTTTCTCCACTTTTATGGAGGCAACAAAAGAGAAGTCTCTGTCAGCGCGCTAAACATCCGTCTGCTCTATGTTTGCGTCCGGATTCTGGCGATTTCTCACCCAAATACGACCTTTTCATGAGGGACCCGGTGATATAAACCCTCCGAAGGAGCTTTGGGAGCGAGCTGCTGTAGAACAACACGTTTTCCAGGCTTGTTTTGCCGACACGCTCCATCCCTCTCTCTTTCAGCTTTGGGAAGTGCAAGTAGCCGTTTCCTGGCCTTTGCCGCCCCAGGGGGAAGCATCCATCACTTGACATTTTTAGTGAGAGAGGGCTTCTCAATTAACCCCGTGAAAACTGTAACGCTTCTCTCTTCTTTTTACAGCTCGACAAAGAAACAAGCAAATGGCTTAAATAAATGCTTCATTAGTTCCAGCAGCGGGCTGTCAAAATTCATTATGGGCTCGCCGGCGTCCGCGGGCGGCGTTGCTGTCAGCGCGGCGTAAATGTTTGCTTTGAATTACGGGATTTGCGCGGAACTTGTAAATCAGGCTCCTCGCGGGTTTCGCTCTCGGACAAACGTTTCGCTGCTTTGTGGGGATTTCTCACAAAGGCCCTCCGAGCGTGATCAACCTCAAGCGTTTGACCTCTTTCAGCAACTCTCGAGCGTCTTCCACTGTTGGTCCCGAGCTCTCCAAACAAATATCTGACAGGCCTCAGAGCTCTGACCACCAGTATGTCCCGGTGTGGGTAACCCCCCTCCGCATGAACTGAGTGTAATTACAAGTAAACATGTCAAACCTCACCACCACTCAGGTCCCAGGGATGTTTGTTTGCCGGGTTTGTGCGCTGGTTAGTGTCTGTTAGCGACGCGCCCTCAGCGCGGTATCGATTTCCTCTCTTGCCACTTCGTCCACAAATCTCTGGCTGATTGATTCCTTTGTTAGCTTCTGGAACGTTGGAAATATCACGCAAAATACCAACTGGTGATTTTCTGTTTGTTGCTTCCTGCGGCGCGCAGTCGGCGAGGCCACGCTGGGACTCCAGCATCCAGCGATGGCGCAGCGAGGGAGCCGGGGGAGAGCTCGGCAGCGTCAACACGCTCACACGGACAGACTCTTAGAGAGGTGAGGCAATAAATGTATCTTACAGGAGGGGGGGGGCATAGGGGTTGCATTAGCCCACCAAACCTGCATTGCTTGACTGTTGCTGCACCAACAGCTTTTTCTTCTTCTCCTCAGTGAGCATTTCCTACCAGAGATCAACTCGTCCGTTCTGAAGGGGGGGAGAGTGCAGCTGGTGGTGAGTGACCCCTCCCTTCCTTTTTTGCCCCCCCTGCTCTTCAGTTGCTCCCTGACATTGTGAAGAGTCTTGATTTAAATCTATTCTCATCAGTGTCTATGCACTGGATGGTGTGTGTGTGTGTGTGTGTGTGTGTGTGTGTGTGTGTGTGTGTGTGTGTGTGTGTGTGTGTGTGTGTGTGT
>JASSRZ010001331.1:0-17899 GCA_032164315.1 Malacoctenus gilli
AGAGAGAGAGAGAGAGAGAGAGAGAGAGAGAGAGAGAGAGAGAGAGAGAGAGACAGAGAGAGAGAGAGAGAGATGCTGCGCCGTCCTTGAATTCAGCCTCATCAATAAAGGGGAAATAAATCGCTTATCGCAGAGGAAAAGAGAGCCCGGTGATCGTGCACCGCCACACGGATACTGAGAAGAGGCCAGTGAGGTCCACTGCGGCGCGCGAGCGGCGCGGCTCTGTCTGTCGCACACCCTGCATCTCTCATCCGACGCCAGCCACAGCATCTTCTGCAGCTCTCTGCGTCGCTCCGGGACGGGGACCAAGCCGTATCCAGAAGGTAAACAAACATCTCCATCTGTCCGCCCTCCTCACTTTTTGGGCGTCTAAGGATCATCATTACGCTAAGACGACAGAGGGTTTGTTGTTAAACGCTGGAAAGGGGTCTCCCGAAGATTTTTTTTTTTGACGCAATCGCCCGAGCGTGCCTCGGATGGAGCCCCATGATAGCGTGTTCTGGGGTCAACAACAGACCTGGCTTCATGAAGAGTCTGGATGTTGATTTTCAGGCAAACACTGCTCTTTGGGTGACAGGGAACATGGAGTGTGGTGTGTGTGTGTATGTGTGTCTCCTGTAGTTTGTCGTTGTGAAGATGAAGCCTGACTGCTGGTTGTGGCTCTGGCCACTGTGTGTTTGAACCAAGCCAGTTACTGAGTTGGGGCAGAGTTCCTCCATCCTCACATATCATTGTGAATGATGCCACCAGACACATACAGGCTGCTGGCTGGTAGTCCTGGGGGTAGGAGATGTACCATGCTCTCAGCTATATACACTCGGGAGTTGTTTGAATGGCAATGGCTTCACTCATCTTGTGGCTCAGGTGGACGGTGCTCCTTTGTGATGAAGTTCCTTTGAGGCTTTTGAGCAGACTAATCACAGTCTCGCAGGAGGACTCTTAATGTGCTGGTCTGGGCTCAGCACCAAACACTGGTCTGCAGTTTAGTACATTACGGTTTAGTTTGAATTGAACATGTAATGTTCTGCCAAATAATTCCCCTAATAAATATGACAGCGATGCATAAAAACAGAACAACGGCTGTTCCAACACGTGAGCACAAACATTCTCCAGAGTGTTCGCGAAAAAGAAAAGCTTCATTAATGTAACAATCCTCATAAAAACTTTGCGTTTAGGATTTATGAACATATTGAGTTTGATTCATAAATGAGGCCGGTTGAAAGGAAGCCCTATCAAAATCATCTGGAATTTGAGTGCATGTTTCTCCCTGTCTTGGAGGAACATGAAGTTTTGCACAACAACGGTGATCTGTATGTTTAAAAACTTGTGACCATTTTTCAGACAGTCGGGGCAAATTTTGAGGAAAGGGTCACGATCATTATCTGTCACCACTGATGCTACTTCGGACAGTCTCCCACCATGTCCCACAACGTGACAACTTAAATTTTGGAGAACGTCTCTGAAGAATCTGTGTACCCCCAAAGACGCTAGTTTTTGTATCTTATCATTCGTCATTCTCTGATGCGTATTGCAAATTCCATTCAGAAATTTTGCGTGGACAATAAATAGATCTAATAGATTTTTTTAATGACCATTTAAATATTTTCTGTATGGCTGAATATCTTACTGAGCTTTTACCAAGAGTAGCTGAAGCACTACCCAAGCAGTCCAAAATTTGTATTGTTTTAAAGCTGAAACTTTTTTTAATTACATTTCAAAATATGAATGAAAATAAATTCAAATGAATAAACTGAAAAAACACTTAACGAAATTGAACAATTCTACATGAGCAAGCATTGGTAGCGCGAGGTTCTACATCCAATGTTCATGCATACAAGGACTTAAGTTGCAGTATACACAAACACACGCATGCATGCACGCGCGCACATGACTCATTGGGACCCTGACAGGGCTTTAAAATAAGATTAATCCCAATGAGGCTCAGTAGATGTCCTGCTTAACTCTGTTTATTCATTTGTTCTGTTTCGCTGGTCAACATTGTGAATCCCAATTTGCTCATATTCGCTGCTTGAATTGGTGTGTGCATTCATGTGTGACAAAGAGTGGGTGCTATCAAACACTCTTGGTCCATTAACTACTTATGATCAGTCTGTGCATGCTGATGCACAGATGCACGCTGGAACAATAGAACGAGTGGAAAGCACATTCAGGTAACTCGCCTAAAATCTGTCTGGTATTTAATCATTCATCAGACATCAGATCAGCCAATCTGCTCCTGGTACTTTATTCTTGGTCCAGAAAGTCATGAAATTGTAGTATTGTCAGCTTTTCTAGGTGAATTGTTTCACAGACAGAGACAGAGAGGTGTAAGAGTTGGGAAATAGAGCTTTTTATAGTGTGATTATGTGGGTTAGGGTTAACCCTAACCCTAACCCACATCTACATGGGATCATTCTCAGCTCTTCATTTATTCCTTTGAAGCCTGCTATTGATCCTTAAGAGAGGAGACCAAACTCCATTTACCCACAACTTGAAGTGATCTGAGCCAAACAGGAGGCTCACTTGGACTTTTCCATCGATGCAACTGTGTTCTAATGGGGTCTGAGACCACAGAGGTCAGTCCCTCGCCACACAGATGGGGAGAGAGAGGAACTGCCAGAATGCTTCTGCTCAAAGCCAACACAATGGAGATTTACAAGGGATGGAAAGGAGCTCACAGTTGACTTCCAGTGCTCCTTTCAATCGCAAGACATTCTACTCCTGGCAAAGGATAGTCTGACAGCTAATAACAATTGATATTGGATACAGTTGCTGCACACTGGCAGAGATTGGAGACAGGATTCTTGATTTGTTGAACAAAGGAGTCTGTTAAGGTTTTTTAAACTTATTTGTTTCCTGTGACTCACATCTTGATCAATCAAATCAATCAAAATGATTTTTTTTTAAAACTCAAAGAGCTTGAGTCATGGAAACATTAAGGGCCTAAGACACAGACAGAAACTAATTACACAAAATGAAAGAATCCAGAGTAATCCAGACACAGTTCACAATCCATGTCCAGGTTTTAAACTTGGTGTTGCTGTGATGCAGCAGTGCTTATCACTGCATTCCAGAGTAGTCAGACTTTATTGCACAAAATGTTTTAGACTTCCTGGCACGAGATCACGCAACTTCTTGTAATGACAAGTGTTTAGTTGTGGGAGTCTGTAACAATACTGCTGTCTGGTAGAGCTCCCCACCAGCTCCTCACTTTGAGAAACGCTGTCAGGTGAAAACGATTGTGCAGTTTTTTTTTCACTACTTACAGATATTACCTTGTGAAAGTGAGACCACATTGCAAATTATCCAGCAATATCCAGAATGCACTACCTCCTTTCTGTAAACATGCAGGGTCTCTTTTCTCAACTGCTCATTGTAATGTCAGAATGATTTTGTATTGGTTTCTCCTGCATATTTTTCTCTTGGCTCCATCTGTGCTCATGCTGCTCCGGTTTGTGTGGATATTGCTGGTCTACTTTCTGGACCCACAGTAACGCCAGTTTCACCCACTCCAAAAACACCAAAGAAAAAAAACGGCGCAGCACTATCTTGTAATTTAACCTACACATTGGAACTGGTTGCGGTTATAGTTTTGGTTTAATCTTGGGCTTAATGGACTCACAAGGTTTTTTTTTTTTAAGGATTGCTTTGATGCTACAGACTGTGATTTTTGAAGACTGCTAGTCAAGCTGTTCTTTAGGCCTTGAGGAATATGCATCAGTGGTTGGCAGCTACATCAGCACATGCATTGAGACCACACCCTCCACCAGTTGTTGCAAAATATATTGCTGTTTACAAACTGAAGCTTCAGCATTCCATGACTTTATCTCCTGCGGATTTGACTGGAAATGCTCTCCACTGATTCTTTGACTGAATCCCCGCCAATGGACGTTTCAGACAAACTCCAGGCAGTCACAGTTGGTAGAAGGGAATTAGGCGCAAGTAAATCCGCAAAGCCATGGACACTGGTTGATTTTGCACTCTCTTCACCTGTGACTGCCTCCCAGAACAACCTCTCCAGCGTCAAATTCACTGGCGTCCTCGGGCTCATGGCTGGCAGAGAGGAGGCCTCCTGCAGGGAAGAGGTGACTCAGCTGGTGTCCCGTTGCCAGGAAAATAATCTCTCCTCAAAGATGAGAAGACTCAGAAGAAAAATATTGACTTGAGGAGGAAGAGAGCCCAGCTTCTCAACACACACGGGACACCAGTAGACGGAGTAAAGACTTTTAAAGCCCTTGGTACCCATTTCAGGTTAGGTTAGGTTTCTGTACTCAGTGAGTCCTCTGGTACAGTTAACCTGGAATGCTGAGATTGCAAAAACATGGCTGAGGAGACCTGCGGTGTCCCCAACCACCTGCTCTCAAGTTGGGGAAATGACCAGCCAGTTGTGTTGAAGAGGAATAATTTTCCTTAGCTTGTAATGGTGAGAGAGCCACTGCCACTGCTGCTTTGCTCTCCCCAGAAGCTAAGTTGCTCCTGGGAAAAGTGTCCAATGACCAGCCCCTGAAGTTCAGGTTCTACACGCTACTTACCCCTTGGGGCTGTGTCACGCTGGCTCCTGAACTGCCCCGATGATTAGTCCTGGATGACCACACCCTCCCGAATACGTGCTGTATACGAGCTAGACAACTGCTGTCTTGGCCAACCTTCATACGATGCTCCAAGGCTAAGTGACAGGGCCAAACAGAGTTCACAGAGTTCTAGAACTTGCCTCAGACAGAGGGGACTGCAATCACCCAAGAGGCAAACTTCGCCAATGAGAGTCCATGAATTGTACTCACCACCTCAGACCGCAGATTCAGAAACTGGACACAACAGCTAAAGTTGCACAGTCGCCATGAAAACGTTGGAGTGGATGGGTAACACCCCAGGCACAAACCTTTTGATAGCAAAGTTATCAGCAACAAGTGAATGATACACCTGCCATCATTGTTCGCTCTGTGAGATGATGAGGGGAGGAACCGATCATCTGGTGACACTGCTAGATACAGACTCTCCTGGTCATCCAGGGGTGGCATGGGACTTTGGTGGTACAATTACTTCACTCGCCCATGTGTGAAATGGAAGATATGTACGTTGGTAATGTTTCGAGGACAAGTCCATCCATTCTAGTTGAGTTGGATGATGTCCGGTTTCATGGCATCATTCATTTAGGGTCTGTGCTCAAATGCTGCATGATTGAGAGTGCTTTCGAGTTGAAAAAGTTGGTACATTTAGGGCCTGCAACTGTGAGGGATAAAACTGGATGAGAACTGTAAGTGAAGAAACTTTAACATTTAGTTTGTTTTGAATATGTGGGAAAGCGGCCCTCTGTTGCTTACACAGCAAAGCATTTTGTGCCAGTCACAAAGGACATGCTTACAAAGTGGTCACGAATTGGGATTTTCGCAACAAAGAGAGCAAGTGGTTTGTGAATGAGCATGCGTATGAATCTACGTATGAATCACTTTTGAGTGCAGAGCTTTGTTTACCAAGGCAAGAAAGGAAAGCAGAGACCTACAAAGGTGGCATTGTCCCCTAATGATGAGCCCCTCGGATAGGAGATGTGTCTCTCTGTGCCCAGATGAAGTCAGACACATGGTGCATGAAGTCATTCTGCTCCCATACAGACAGGATACAAATAGCCTGTACAGGTGCAGCCGTCGTCAGATTTCTGTCACCCAACATGATCTTGAGTGTTTTGCTCATGACTCCCTTTCAAACATTGAACATTTTGCATGATGAAGGAATTTCCAGCTGAAAAGAAATGCAAGAGTTACATATTTAAAGTGTCAGCAAGATTGAGTAATATGAAGCTTTTCACTTCTTATTTCATTGACTTTCACTGAGTTAGACATTTGTGTGCATGTAAGTGATGATTAGTCCCAGTCAAACGAGAAAGAGCTTTTAACCGCACCTCTGTCAAACACAAATGGATCCCTTAATGTTAAGCTTCAATTTTCTATCTGTGGCTTTAAAGCTCACATTCATCTTTTAGATTGCTCTGCCGTGCTTTCTTCTATACTTCCACCTGATGAAATAAACTTTTTGTTTAATTGAGAAAGTTTTTTTTAAAGTTTGGGAATCACCCAGGGGTGCGTCTGTTAAATTGAATAAAGTTGATTTGTTAATACCAGCAAATTCCTATTGTGCTTGTAGAATCCAGGAATAGATAGTACAAGATACGGTGCCCCCTTGTCTGGATCACTGAACAATATTCATGCTGAATGATGCTAGCTCACCTACTAGGAGTATATCACTATCATCAAAAACCTTGTTCTGCTAAGTTGGTACCAACTCAAATCGAGACCGCTGGAAGAAGCCCAAGTCTGTGATTTACAGCTATTGATGGTGATACACTGCTTGCAGGTGAGCTTGTCCAGTTTTACAACGATCAGCAAAAATGTTGTTTGAAACCCGATCATTGTTCGTCGCCCTGGTTTTTCTTGGCCATTAAGGACTCTATCTTTTTGCCTCTGTGTCACGTGACCAATGGAGCGTGCGTGAATAGCTGTATGTTGGATGATGTGAGAGAGTGATCGATTCCTTTTCCCTGGCTGCTCCGAGGTTGACGCTGAATCTTTTGACTCAGATTTTTTTAAGGTTGATATTCTTTACTCTGATCTTTTAGAGGTTGAATTTTTTGTACTTATATTTTCACAATGAAATGGAAATACGTGTTAAAATAATATGCGTGCTCAGAATTTGCTGTTTTGTTTTTTTTTTTTACGATTTATTGGGTGATTTTCATGCGAAAACAATTCAGTGTGGGGAAAATCAAATTTTAACCGTGCACTTTTATCTTGTCTGTGTCCTCTGCTGGTGCTGTGTCTGTTCCTGATAGACCAAGTGGGTCCAGCTCCAGTTCTTCAGGGCTGGCTTCCTAAGAGTTTTAGTTGTCTCCCTGCTCCAACACACCTAAATCAAATGTATGGCTTGTAAGGAGGTTTCTGAAGAGCTGGATGAAATCCCCCTACGTTACACGAGGTGTGCTAGAGCAGAAATGTCTAAGGAAGCTGGCCCTGCAGGACTGAGCTTGGACACACTCCCTGTGCTTCCCATGCTGAATACCCCCTTTTTTTTGTTGCTTCTGAATTTTGGTCATTATGAGCTGTGAAATCCTTTGGGTCTACTATTCCTTGTTCTGTGTGACACTGTGTGATTCACATATACACTGATAAACTTAAAAAATACATCAAAGATACATTTTTCCAAAGATGTCTGTATGTCGGTCATTGTATGTCTTTCTATGTCAGCCCTGCGTGGAACTGATGACCTGTGCAGGGTGTCCCATCACCTAGGGAAGGTTTTAAGTTTTGAAACCATGACTTGGGTGAAATAGACAAAGGGATTCCAGGTGTCCAGTGTTGCAATACGCTCCATTCTCTTGTCTCCACAGATCAAACACTAATTTTTCCTGTCTCCCTCGGCCTGTTGCTCATTTTGGAACCCCACTAAATCGAGATGATTGCTCTGCTGCTGTGTGAGCTGGTCTTCAGCTCAGTGGCCTTCAAGGAAGCTGTTGGTAAGGCTCACGTGAACTCATCCTTGTGATAACACAAGCTAAAGTGTCTTTCTTAATGCTAATCGTTATTCCAGACTTTTCTTGTGCTCTCTTTGCAAGGACAGAGTAAGAGGTCTGTTGAGTAGATGACATTTTTTGCAGTGTGTGGTTTTAATCCCACTAAATTCTAGGTGCATATTGAGAAAAGGAAAAGTATCGTCCTCATTTCATCACATCAGACAACAGATGCAAACATGGTATCATAACAACACCTGAGAGTTCGGTGTTGTCCTGGCACTGGTGAAAGGAAGCTTTCATCCCGCGCAGATGGAAATTCGTTGCAGGTGCAAGATTTCCTGCTCCCCTCGGTCAGCCCCGCCCAGCCTAACAACACAAAGCACAAGCATACAGCTCAAGACTGACAGGATACCACAGGAACCTTCCACAATAAAATACAGAGGTGGAATTTGACCACTTTAGATATCTGACATAAGCAGGCACTGCGAGGAACCACGAGCATTTGCAATGTTGCTGCAGGAGCATCCTTGGGCGCAAGTAAAGTGATTCATTGTCCACTGAGGACGTTTGTGTGGTTGCAGGTTTAGCCTCTTTGTTAAGTGCTTAGCCTCTCACTGAAGCTCAACAAAGCATATTTGAATCATGACAAGCTATTGTTACTTGTGGAGACACAAAAATGACTTGAAGTGCAGACCACAGTCCAACTGAATACCTAAGTAACACCAAAGCAGACTTAATTATAGTGCAGTTCAAATTTCCTCTCATTGGTTTCAGTGGTGCATTAGGATATAATTTTTGTTTGTTCATGGTTAGACCTCGAAGACTTCCATCTATAATGGGTAATAGCCACTCAGCCCTCAGTAAGGCTCAACAAATCAGACAAAACCAGCTGAGGTTATTTCAGCTGGGAACATGGTGATAGCCGCACCTGTCAAGGCAGCTCTCTGCTGGTCTGGGCACTTAGTGTTTCCCAGGAGAAGATCTGGTAACATGGAGAAAACAAGGACTTGGGGCAAATTTCTTGGAGGGATTAGCTGTTAGGCAAAAGGTTTATATTATAGCCTCTGTACTAACTCCATGTACCTGTATATTATGTCTAAAGTTTTGCCTGATTCCTGGCTATTAAATTCTTTCAAGGTGGAGATGTGTGTGTGTCAGGACATGACAGTGGACCTGTGTTTGAAGATCAGCCCAGCAATTCCGTTTACCCCGAGGGCCTGGCTGAAGGCAAGGTGACCTTCAGTTGTCAGGCAAGAGCCAGTCCAGCTGCTTCATACAGGTGAATAACAACATGTTACAAAGTAGTTAACACGTGAACAAAAAGGTGTGTCATGCAATAAATTGGAACACAAATGATAATTCGAGGTAGAAATAATGTGCAATGAAGTGTATTTTCTTGATAGCCCATCCTTAGTGGGAACGCTCAGTCCCTTGTGTAATTTTCCACGATGTGTGTACAACTGAGCCCTTCCATTTTCCTTTGAGGTGGCTTCTGAATGGCACAGAAGTCCCGTTAGGTTCGGACCGCTACACTCTGGTGGCAGGCACCCTTGTGATCACCAGCCCAGAGCCCACGCGAGACACGGGCTCATATCAGTGTCTGGCCATCAATCGCTGTGGAACCATCATCAGCAGAGCTGCCAACCTGAAATTTGGCTGTGAGTGAGCAACTGAAGTCGCGTGCATGGGTCGGACTCAAACAACACATAAACAATCCTCAGTTACATGGTTTGCCTGCTTCTTTTGATAATTTTAATGTGAAGCGATGTGATTTTTCAAATTTTTGTCTTTATTTCAGACCTACATGACTTCCCACCTGACAGCAGGAGCCCTCAGACTGCCTATGAAGGGGTTGGAACTTTTGTGGCATGTCAGCCTCCCCCGCACTATCCAGGTAGCTCTTTCAAACCGACACCCCCCCCCCCCCCCCTTCAACATCACTCCCTCCTGAAGGTAGCCAAGTTAAGCTCACTGTGGATTAGTCGAGACTAATCCACAGTGCTTTATCAAACCCATTTCTAACATTCAGGTATTTGAGTCTTCTGTGCTTCATAGTTTTAAAGACAATCACAGATTCAAATAGTAGAAGCAGCTGCAAAGATGTAATGTGAAAAAGGCTAAAAAAAACCAACCCAAAAACAACTCCCTACAAAAACTCTAAGGGTGCTTTCTGCCATCCTACTGATGAAACTCATTTCAAGACCTTGTTCTTTCAGTCATAACCCAAAGTTCATGGCAATAGGTGAGGATATGACTGTATATTGAACAGTTAATTAAAAGGTTCCCTTTTTTTGGTACATTGTGTGCATGACTGTTACTGCTGCACTGATTGCACCTTTGACTATCAGCCCCTAAAGGATGTCAGGAAGCTCTTTCTAACGAGTGATTTGTCTTCCCTACAGCCCTGTCCTACCGCTGGCTAATCAATGAGTTCCCCAACTTCATCAAGAAAGATGACGGCCGCTGGTTTGTGTCGCAGGTCACTGGGAACCTGTATTTGGCTAAAGCCGAGCCAAACGACACAGGGAACTACTTCTGCTTCACCACCATCAACATCATGGACATCAGCACCAAGAGCACGTTCAGCAAGGCCAACCAGCTGACCGTCCTGCCCGATCGTAGGAAGATTTTATTGTTTTTATTTCTTTTGAAAGTAAGCACCTCTGGAAAAGCACCAGGAGCAGCATGTTTGTTTGATTTCAGCAAACCCCAGGAAGTCGGCTCCAAGTATTAAAGTCCGTTCCCCAGCAGAGACCTACGCCTTAGCAGGACAAACTGCCCACTTAGAGTGCTTTGCCTATGGAAAGTAAGCAACTGCACCAAACATCACCACTTCATTTGTTGTTCTTTATTACCACTTGCTTGGGTTTACTGCTTATTTAGGCTCAATACCCTCAGCTGTTTTGACATTCATGCATTAACTCCTCGACAATCAGCATCCCTCCACCTTTCATCACCTATTTTCCTCTCTCTCATTTCAACCTCACAGTCCGGTGCCAAAACTGCGGTGGAGGAAGGTGGATGGTCTGATGCCATCCAAGACTGGCTCTTCAATAAACAGTCCCACCCTCACCCTGCCAGAACTTTCGTTTGATGACGAGGGCAGCTACGAATGTGAAGCCTACAACTCGGAGGGAAGTGACAAGTACCAGGGTCGCATCACTGTACAAGGTGACAGAGCTGTTTTGCTGTTGATATTCTAACAAAGCAAATATTTTTATCAGTTTGTTGTCTCTGGTCCCCTCTTGTGAAGTTTTGTGCGTTTGATTACGTGATTTAGCACTGCTGTCCAATATTACCATAACAATGACATTTACAGTGTACAATCTAGAGGTACTCAGGCTGCTGTTGGTCATCTCACTGTCACAACAAAAAAAAGATTTGCTGATGAGATGCTGTATTTTACTTTCTTTTTGTTCTCACTTTTTTATTTGTTGAGTTGGATACCGAAAATGTTGAGAACTGACAAATTGAAACCATTATGAATTAAATTTTTCCAAATTGTTCTCATAAACACTACACAATGTATATCATTCATGTTGGAGTTGGGCCATCCACAACTTTTGAAACACAGCAAAAAAGTTTCTACAAACATTTCAAGACAATTTTTACATTGTGTAAAAATTTAAGGTTGTCCTTAAGGTTTTTTTTTCCACTCCTGCATCCACGACTCATCTTTGACTCCATTCCTTGTTTCCAGCTCAGCCGGATTGGTTGCAGGTGATGAGTGACTCGGAGGTGGAGATCAGCTCAGAGCTTCACTGGAGCTGCGTGGCTGCTGGAAAGCCCCGGCCATCCATACGCTGGCTTCGGAATGGACAACCACTTAGCACACAGGTATGTATTTCAGATGGACGCAAAGTATTTATTGACAGAGAGAAAACATCCCCCCACATTGTGAAACTTTCAGTGTTTAACATGACTCTGAAGCGAACAAAACAGTTTCAAATAATTTTCTCCGTCTTCATTAAAAAATTCCACCATATTTTAATTACATTCATGACAGTGATTACAGTGACGACATAAGGTCCATACAAATGATCATGTTAGACTCCTCCCACGATGTCGAACTTCTTGAGACACGCCTGTTGTGAAAATGTTGAGTGTAGATCATCAACCAAATCAGCTGAACAACAAAACTGCGAAACCTCACAAATGAGCTTCAATTTGGGAACTCTGCATAACTTTTTCATCTGACTTGTGTGTATTCTTTCAGTTCACTGTTGATATTTATCCATGGACAAACAAAGTGAGGTAGCTGGGACAGGTGATGGTAACTGGGTCAATCAAACAAACAATAAAACAGTGACTGATATCCTTGGGCTTTGTCTCATGGTTGGAAAAGAATTTGGTGAGATGTTTAAGGACTGTGCTGAAGAGTTTATTGTTCAACACGTCACACGTTTGTTTTTCAGGACAGAGTGGAGGTGAACGGGGCTCGTCTTAAAATCAGCAACCTGGCACTGGAGGATTCTGGGATGTACCAGTGTGTGGCTGAAAACAAGCATGGCACAATCTACTCCACTGCTGAGCTCAGAGTCCAAGGTAATGGTGTGGCTGTGGGGTTTAGCCTCGTGTTTTGTAATGTCATGCACCCTGTTTTATATAGTGTTCAACACAAGTTTGAGGTGTATATAGTTTACAGTTTTAAAATGTCAAACAGATGTCAATTTTTTAAAAACTGTTGTTTGAAGGTTTATTTTACTCTTCAAAAGATGCAAAGCTCTGACTTTGCTGTTGTTGCCTTCTTTCCAGTTCAGGCTCCGGATTTCCGTCTGAATCCGGTGAGAAAGCTGATCCCGGCAGCGAGGGGCGGTCAGGTGAAGATCGAGTGTCGGCCTCGAGCTGCCCCAAAGCCCAGTTTGTTCTGGAGTCGTGGGACCGAGCTGCTCACCAACAGCAGCAGGTACTCATCGGGATGGACAGTTTCAGTGAGAATGTGATCCGTCATCAGATTTTTGTATGGAAAGAAGGAAATATTTCTTAGTGCACATTTAAATGTGAAATGTCAAGTTTGATGTGAAATGTCAACAGGATCTGATTTTTTAAAAAAAAGGTGTTAGGCCGGGTTTTGTGGACTCAACAGCACGAACTTAGTGCACATTTAAATGTGAAATGTAAAGTTTGATGTGAAATGTCAACAGGATCTGATTTTTAAAAAAAGGTGTTAGGTCGGGTTTTGTGGACTCAACAGCACGAACTTGACGACCAGCTTCTTAAACACTCAAGAGCAGGGCAAGTAAACAGTCCAAAGTCTAACACCAAAGCGGCCATGTCGTAGGCGAGCCAGCATAGTCGGGAAACGAGAGTAAACAGAGAGAGGAGGCAGATCCAAAATCCAAGACTCAGATTAGGTGTCCAAACACAGGGCAATCGATGTTGCTGGGAAAGCAGGCTCCTGTAAACTGTGCATGGAACTCAGGCTGGAAACAAAGGCTGGTTGAAACTGGTGTGAGAAAACAGACAAACCGGCTACGAGACAACAACAAAAGCCTGCATATACCGGCATACTCGGAGCACCAGGTGAGTCTAATCACAGCGCAGGCACAGGTGCAGCACTTTTGGGAGGAGAGGAAGTCAAGGCACCTGCAACCAGAGACAGGGTGAGCTACCAAAATAAAACAAGGAACAGACAGGATAGAAACATGCCGTGTGACAGAAGGGTTTATAGATTGACTCATTTTATGTGGAAATCAGGTCGTCTTCAGTGAAGTGGATGATAAACAGACTTTACGATATTTGCGTTTGTTGCTGCATGACAGGAGTGAAGAAAGCTGCAGGGAAGTGTGTTACATTCTTACTGTGGCTGCTGGTCTGGACTCTGGAGCTTGTGTGTGTCATACGATAGGCCATATTTCAAGACAACAGAGCTGTGGTGTGGTGATGATGCTGCAAATGCTCACATGACATGTCGGGATAAAAGCATCACAAACAACTCTACCTTATCTGTGTCTTCTCAGAGTTACAGTCACTCGAGATGGCGTTCTGTGGATCTATAACATCAGCAGGGCAGATGAGGGGAAGTACACCTGCTTTGCGGAGAACTACCTTGGAAAAGCGAACAGTACGGGACACCTGTCTGTCAGAGGTACATCAACTCACTCAGCACTGGTAACCTGCATCCTGGAGCTACCGTTTTGAATAGTTTGGAAACAGTTTTCAAATGACAGAACCACATAAACAACAATAGCCAAAGTATTATGGTCCCACAGAAATCATTAAAGTCATTCTATTTTGGAAAAAAAATGAACCTTTTCAGTTGCAAAAAGGGCTCAAGATGTTATCTAACTTCAGAAACTGTCAATGGAAGATAATAACAGAATACAAACAAAGTGGGTCACCATGCAGAGAGGAATAATCCCTGCAGCAGGTCCTGACTCAGCCTTGGGGCTTCAATCCAAACTTCTTTTGGCCCTGCAGATGCCACCAAGATCACACTGGCCCCATCCAACGCTGACATCAATCAAGGGGAGAACGTCACGCTGCAGTGCCATGCGTCCCACGACCTCACCATGGACCTGACCTTCACCTGGGCCCTTAACGGGGTCCCGCTGGACCTGGAGAACATAGCTGGACCATTCCACCGCGTGGAGGGGGTGAGTCAGATGGAAAAAAATGTTGATTTATCAGGCAAATTATGTTTGTCAAAGGGCCACAGTGAGTACACGGAAACTGTGTTGGGCTCATTGTGTCTTCACTCTGTCACTCTGCCTGTGGCCTCACAGAAGGAAAATATTGGTGACCTGATGATCGTGAACGCTCAGTTGAGTCAGGCGGGGATATACACGTGCACAGCGCAGACGGTGGTGGACAGCGCGTCAATGTCCGCCAAACTGGTGGTGCGAGGTAAGATGAACCACAAAGCATTTTCAAAGCTTCTGCGTCCGCCAAGCCAGGAAGCAAATGAATGCGTGAACGTACATCACAGTAGAGAAATCAGTCAGTATGCAGCCCTCAGAAAACCTACAAATGGAGCCTCCAAACTTTGCATCTTTGTTGTTTTTGATCAACATTTTTCTGAAGTTCACCGCTTTCTTCGAATACCTTTTCACTTGTTTGTGAACCTTCTTAACTGTACCTAAAAGAATGAAGCCTCGTTCACTTAAATATGTCATGTGCTAATCAGTCACCAGCCAACTGAGCTGGTTGCCAGTCACTGCCTCCAGCTGTGTCCAGTAGTTTCACCAACTTTTGTAGCATTTTGTTGTCCCCGTTCAGCCTTTTGAGATTCGTTGTAAATCCACTTTGACCTTGTACCTTATCTTTTTTTTAAGCCTTGCAGTCATTCCTGATATGTGTCATTCATTTCCATTTTTCTATTTGACCAGGGCCCCCAGGACCTCCTGGAGGTTTGCTGGTGAAGAACGTTGCTGAAACATCAGTGGAACTTAGGTGGAGTTGTGGCTATGACAACCACAGTCCAATCGGCAAATATGTCATCATGGGCCGGTCTACGCTCTCATCAGATTGGAGCAAAATGAGGACAGGTGTGTGTGTGTGTGTGTGTGTGTTGCTTTCTTTCAAAAACACTTTATCTGACTTTTTTCTTGGTGAATAACCAAAGACTTTCAAATTACCTTGATCTCTTAGAACTTTTCATCAATGAAGTGTTAATTATATTGGAGAAATGTTACTATTTTGGTGATAATGCTTCACTTGAGCATATATGTGCTTTTCTTAAAATTGATTAAATGCACGAGTGAAAAAATTAACACCTGGTTCAAATCTGGTTTTAATGACTGGCCCCCAGGTTTGCTTTGTGGAGCCAAAATTCCTTTTCTGCAGCAATTTGACATTGCATACCTTATTTTGCTTCTGTGCAGGTTACTGACGTCATGTCTGTTTCTGTGACTAATCTGTGGTTTCACTTACTTCCCACCAGACCCTGTGAACATTGAAGGAAATGCAGAGTCAGCTCGCATCATGGGCCTCATGCCCTGGATGGATTATGAGTTCCAGGTCATCGCCAGCAACATCCTCGGCAGTGGCGAGCCAAGCATGCCCTCCCACGTCATCCGCACACAGCAAGCAGGTGAGGGGGGAAGGGGCCGCACAGGGATGCCAGCAATGTTTCAAAGGCTGCAGCAGGACCTGAGACTTCCTCCATCTTTCCTAAATCTTTAGTAACTATGAAACTCACAACAATATTAAATAAGCTACAAACTACAATCTACAATGCTCCGCTTTGATGGCTCAACTTTCACTACTCCTCAAGAGAGTTACACATGCGCCCTTCTAAACAAGCGCTTTGTCTTTATCTCTTCCTGTATGACTGAAGTAATGTGTGGGTTCTGTCTGCTTACTCTGCCACCAGCTCCCACTGTTGCCCCAAGTGGACTTGGTGGAGGTGGAGGAGACCATCATGAACTTATTATTACCTGGACAGTGAGTATATGGCTTTGAAGGAAGTATGTTTGAGTAGATGTTTTAATTGGTGTTTGTGTTGGCTAAAACCTGAGAATAGATGACACCTGTTGGGAACAAAATGTTTCTCCAATATCAGTATGCACATTTTTAGGTTACAATTTTTCGTAGACCTGCTGCACACTATATGGTTAAAACTGAGCCGGACACCCTTGCAGTGAAGATCTTTTATATATCTATTTCTATTTCCTCATGAAATCTCCAGCCAATGGCCAGGGAGTACCAGAACGGCGATGGCTTTGGCTACATCCTGACGTTTAGGATGAAGGACACATCGGTCTGGACAGAGGTTCGAATTCCTCACGTGGAATCGTCTCGCTACGTTTACTACAATGACAGCCTGAAGTCGTACAGCGCCTTTGAAGTGAAGATTAAAGCTTACAACCGAAAAGGAGAGGGGCCATTCAGTCAGATTGCTGTGGTCCACTCTGCAGAGGAAGGTGAGTCTCAACCATTTCCTGTTTTCCTGTGTGCCATTTTTCATCTTCAATGTGTAACATGTCCATTCTCACTTGTGTTATTACTGCAGCAAATGGACCTTTGTTTCACCTGTTAAACTTGAGTTTGCAGTGTTTGTACGGGAAAGGGTGCAATTACAGTTGGTGGGAAAATTGATCCACATCTGCATCTAAGCAACTGTATACTTTCGTGGTCATGCAGCTGCTAGCTCTCGAAGCATCAGTTTCCTAGGTTGTATAAGTGAGAACCTGGTGGTACATTATGGAAAAAAAACTATTGCAAGAAAATACAACAGGAAAAAATAGAGAGGTTCTACTCTGAGCTCATGCCAGGAGGCAGAACTTCTCACCCGATCTCTGAGGGAGCATCCTGCCACCCCAGATGACCAACAACAAAACACCACTCAAGTTCAGATCAGTCTCACCCAATCACACCCCTCCTGCTGTCTTTGCCAACATGTGCAATGAAGTCCATAACAATGGTACTCGGTTGGGGCAGCTTTCAGTAGCCCTCCGGGGGTCTTCATGTATGCTGGGTACTCTGTACTGCAGTTTGGCCCGTAGTCCAAAAGTAGTCAGAGGCCTATGCCTGGGTTGAAGACGTAGGGATGCAACCTTCTTATTCACTGGTGAAAACTCCAAAACATGCCAGCTGAGCCTCTTCATAAGGAGGTAATATTACTGACAAAGGAAATGTTGCAAATCAGCTGGACTATTTGTTCCTGTAACCTTTCGATTTGTCCAGAAAAAAAACATTCAGTTTACACCTTCTCTCCCTCACGCTGCAGGACAGAAGCAAGTTTCTTACAGGGAAATATCCCCATGAATGTGATTTTAACTGTGTGCTTACATTCGTACTTGGCAGAGGACCAAAGATACAACTGTACCATTATAAGCATATGACAGCTGTCCCAATGTGATTGTAAAGCACTTTGTGAATGACCCTGCACTAACACAGCACTCAGTCACTGCTGCCTGAGACCTATTAGGAGTCCCCCACCCACTGTTCACCAAGTGGTAGATTTGATGATTCTCACAGCTTCACTGTCCCTATTGAATGGATTTATGCAGCAGGATCCTGCAGCAGCAGAAGTACCCACGAGTAGCACTAGAGGGTGCACAACTGTCAGCTAACTGTTCCCTGCTGCTAACATGAACACGACTGTATGCTGTTGTTTCTTCCTGAACTCTGACAAAACAGAAGACGTGAGCATTGTGCTGACCCCCTGACCTCTCTGTGACTCCTCACAGAGCCAACAGTGGGACCTTTGAGCCTCAATGCCACTGCCCAGTCGGCCTTTGAAATCCAGGTCTCATGGGAGCCTGTGCAGCAGTTCAGCATCAACGGCATCCTTCGAGGATATGAGGTCAGGAGCCGCATGAGGACTCATGAGGACAGTCATCAAGAATTTGAATTATTAGAAATAAAAAAAAAAATATATGAGGGTTGCCAAGTGATCATACAGCCTAATTTTTAGTTTTGTGGAGGTTGATTTTTTGTTTTGTACCTGAACAG
>JASSRZ010001331.1:28457-42269 GCA_032164315.1 Malacoctenus gilli
CCATCCATCCATCCATCCATCCATCCATCCATCTATCTATCTATCTATCCTACAAACTACTTTTTAATTTATCAGTGAAAAAAGATAGACATTTTAGTATTAGCATGCAACACTCAGTCACACTTCAGTTAAAAAAAAATCCTTGTTTTTTACATTTCCATTGAAAGTAATTAAGGGCCCAGTTAACCTTTGTACTGAAACTTTTCAAATGCCATAACATTTTGAATATTCTGTCTTTTTGAGTTGGTTCACAGTAAGCCTACATTGTGGTTTTTGCTCCCTCTCTGTGCTTAGCAACCCTGCCCTGAAGACTCTGCTGTCTGTTGGAGGCACAGTGAATGGAGTGAGCCCGTGAGTAGCAGGCTGTTACACAAGTGCTCCCAGTGTTTCTGTCCAGCATATGAGGTGCAGAAATGATCAACTGTAAGGGGTCATTTTTCTTTCTCTTTCTTTCATTCTGCCAGGTTCATTAGCATGGTGGCAACACCAGAGCGCCGGGCGACCTTCATCAGGTCGGCCATTCAGTACTTGCGTGATCATAAGTTTGATGGGCTGAACCTTGCCTGGGAATACCCAGCACACAACGGCAGTCCCGAGAGCGACAGGGCAAAATTCACTCTGCTGATAGCGGTATGCAGACTTCCCATATTTTTTGCTGTTTTTTCTTGATTCCTCATTTTTTCATTCAGTTGCATTGTCTTTCTGTCAACTGTGTTTTGGACTTTCATTCCCCTGTCAGTAAATACACATGGGGTACAACTCTGAATGCTCTCCCCAATGCTTTACAGAGGAACTTGACTCATGGGGGAAAATAACAACTGTATGATAAATGTAATGCAGCTTCAAACCCATCCTCAAGGAATCTAATGACTGTGTCTGCAGGAGCTGGTTGAGGCCTTCGAGGCTGATGCCAGAGACAACAGGAAGACCCAACTGCTGCTGTCGGCCAATGTTGCTGGGATCCACCAAACCATTGACAGAGCATACGAGGTGGACAAGATTGCAGCGTAAGTCAGACGGATGAGTAGAATATTATCTTTGGAGTGTGAAAGACGACATAGGAGTTGTGGAACACACAGGGAGGTGAATTTCGTCTCTGGGCCCGCAACCAGTCTGACCCCTCCCCCTCTCGTCCACTGTTCCCATCCTTTACTGCTTGAAAGGATGTGATGATTGCATGTATTCCGGTCTGAGACACTAAATTCCTTCCGAATTTGATTTTCAGTGGGGGGAAAAAATGTTATTTTTCTCAACAGTAACCTCGACTTCATCAACGTCATGACCTATGACTTCCATGGACCCTGGGACACAGTAACAGGACACAACAGCCCGCTTTACCGGAGCTCAGTGGACTTCGGCTCACACATTCATCACAACATAGTAAGAGCCAGCGATTCTCCTGAAACATCTGAAAATGATCAAGACATTTTGGAGCACAAGATATACATGGTTGTGAACAATTTTTTGTTTTTCTTGTTGTCTAAAAGAGGCGTCATGTTCTAAGGTGCAGAGAACAGACACAGTGCTATTAGAAAAAAGGACTGCTGTGTTGCAGAAAGAGGGATCAAATGTATTATCACTCGCAGATGTTTCACAAAGAGGCTTACCTGTGTGAAGCGGTCATTTCTTGTGAAGCCCAATGCACTCTCTCCCTCTTCAAAAAAGCATGTCCTGGCACTGGTGCGTAGTGTGCAATATGTTGTGGTTGTGGAGTAACTTTCTCCTCAGTTAGCTCCTTATTCTTAGATGCCACGAGACACAAAGCACAGTGTTACCAAGAAAAAGCTAATAAAGTGTGATGGAATACTTCTTAATTGTCTCACCCACTTTCACTTTCTTAGAACTCTTCCATATTCTACTGGATGCTGCGGGGAGCCCCGGCTGATAAGCTGATGCTTGGTTTCCCCACCTATGGACGAACCTTTCGCCTTTATGGTTCTGCCAATGGCCTGGGAGCACAAGCTAATGGACCTGCAGACGCTGGGCCGTTTACAAAAACTCCTGGATTCTGGTCCTACTATGAGGTGCAAAAAAAGTCCTTAACGCTTCCTCTATTTATCAAAAATAACACTGAATTAAAAAAAAAATTCGAAAGCCATAGTCATAATAACCTGCTGTATATAAAGCTGTGTGTGTCTCTGTGTTCCCAGATCTGTGACTTCATCACCAGTGCTGAAGTAGGCTGGATTTCTGAACAGGAGGTTCCTTATGCCACATATGGCAGTGCCTGGGTTGGCTATGATGACGTCCGAAGTTTTAGTGCAAAGGTCAGCTACGCCATTTTAAACCTGCTATTTTAAGCCTGACCACACATTTATTTTATTTTATTTATTTTACTATATCTTCTAACCTCACTGCACTCAAGTTTTGTATATGAGTAATTTTATGCAAACAGTTTTTTCTTTTTTTTTTTTTAAATGCATGCAGATGTAAAAGCCAGGGTGAAGTTATTTCAAGTCCATTTATATGTCACTTTAGGGAGATTTTCTCTGATTATCACCATCCTGTTCATACTTTAGTGCGAATACTGCAGTGGGTCAGCACAGTGCAGAATTTGGGGGGGGGGCTGATCCGACCATTGTCGGCCAGGCCAGAGTCAAAGAAGTTAAAATAAGCTCCATCCTTCAACCTATTTGTGTTGTTCATTGTTCAAAACACTGAGTGGAGTTAAAAAAATCCCTTTGATGAATTACTCTGCGACTGTACAACTTGGTGCTCTTCAATATTCCTCACATTGACTACATTTGAAATAACAAACCAGTTCACCTTTTTCTGGAAAAGGGGTTATTCAGGAAAGGTCATCTGTTTACATATAATTTGAACGGATGGTTTGAATGTGCCATAGCCACATGATATGTGGTAAATCAACCCATAATGCCTCCCTGTACAATTGGGTTGAAGTGCCCAATCACAAGTCCAAACGCATTAAATGGAAAGAGCTCACTGTCCTGAGCATCTGTCAGACCCAAACTGCAGCGTGTCCTGTCAGTCTATCAGCACCTACAGTGGGAAATAATACGTTTCGACATGTTTTTACACACAAAAGATTTACTAGATCACTTTTTATCTTCTGTGTGTACCTGCTGAGTTTAATTTTCTTTGGTTACTGGCCTTTTTCCACAGGCACAATGGTTGAAAGCCAGTGGTTTGGGAGGCGCTCATGTGTGGACTCTGGACATGGATGACTTTAAGGGTGCCGTCTGTTCAGCTGGACATTTCCCTCTCATCAACCACCTCAGGACATCAATGGGTAAAGCACTTCAGCACACTACGCTCATCATTAATATCACTGCTTATTGCTTACTTTGTGCTAGAGGCATCACAGTGTCGTACAACTCCTCCTTTCATCTGTTCAACTGCAGGCTTTGGCCCAAAGCCCACCACCACCCCCGCCCCCACCACCACCAGGAACCCCATCACTGATTTCTGCCACGGCCGACCGGACGGTCTTTATGAGAACATTGCTGACAAGACCACCTACTTCCAGTGCTTCCAGGGTATCACTTACCTGCACCGTTGCCAGCCCGGCCTCATCTACTGGGACAGTTGCAAGTGTTGCAACTGGCCTTGAGGAGCACCAGCGTGTCAAACAACAAACTCCATTAATGTTTCAATAAAATACTTTCTGTTTGCACTCACCAAAAGGAACAGAAATTGCACCAATAAAAGAATATGCCATAGCTGCTGGCTCAATGCTTCTTGCAACTAAAACAAAAAACGAGTACCGCATTCTGAGGGCGCCCTGTGACGAACCGGCGCCTCGACAGAGGTGTAACCTGCTTGCACCCAGTGTGAGCTAGGACTGGCTCCAGCATCTGCTGTGAGACTGCGATGGAAAAGCATTAAACAGGTTAAAAAATGCACCAATGATGCGTTCATTCATGCATACACATGCATTACATCATTGCTTGACCTGTTTTATTTTGTGTGCTTATTCTGGCGATTCACGATCATTTCAACAATGAACTTGATAAGACAATCATTAAACCATGACTAAGCTTCCTTTAGTTAAGTGACTGCCATATTTGTTCCAATCTCTCTTGATAGACCACAGACAGATTCTAAATATGAGCAATATTTAATGTACAGTGGGATACAACTTGTGTAAATTACACAGCCATCTCAAGTCAGGTATCTCAAGAGATAGGACAACAAAACAACATCGAGTTGCTGGCAAACAACACAAATGGTCCACTTTAAGTGTTATATCAGCACAATCCCCACAGTTAGCCTGAGAGTTAACATTATCTTTAACATGACTAATCTCATTAAACTCAAGAATTGAGCTGTTGCCACAAAAGCTAGTTAAAACAGCAGAAGAAAAACTGAAGAAAAAAGGCATGGAGAAGAAGTGAAAGGAGAAAAAAATGATGAAAAAGTGATAAAGAAAGTGAAGAACAAAGGGATATGAAAAGAAAGTGGGGAAACAAGGCATTACAAGAGGAAGTGAAGAATAGAGGGATGATGAGAAAATGTGGCAAGGAAGGGGTGATGAGAGAAGTACAAGAAGGAGGAGAGAGGGTGAAAAAAAGAGGAGAGAAAGTGTTGTTTTTGGTGTGTTTAATTATTGTGTCACTGTGTTTTCATGGTGTTGTGGCTGCATGATCTTGTTGAGCTGTTGTGGTTTTGTTGTTATGTTGTGCTGTCTTTGTGTTCTTGGGAAAGGAAGAGGGTATTTTGAGGCACTTTTCAGGATACTCTGGGTTAGGGTTTGCAAATCCCAAGGTGGCTGTGGAGGCAGCTGTTTGCAGGCTTCCATTTGAGCTGTTGCTCCGAACTGTCAACGCCCAGACCGTGTGCGAGATGAATCGGAAACAGGATGTTCTTTACGGCAAACTGGATACGATGTCTGACAGCATAATGGAGTTGGGTGTTACCGTGGAGAAGTTGGTGACTCGGATTAGGGGGTAATTAACACGAAGATTCAGATGGATTGGAACTGCCATTGAGAGACCTGCTGAGGCAGACAAAACATGTCCTGCCTGGAACAAAACAATCTTTCTTATCCTAATCTGGCTCCCCGAGAGCAGCCTTGGAGCTACTTGTCAGCAACTTTGCCCTGGATGAACTGCAGACAGACGCTGTGGCCCCCCTCCCCCCAACCATCCTCCTCCCCATTCATGAGCAGGTGTGGATTCCTCTGAAGGCTGTTTCCATCCAAGGCCCATAGAGTGTAGTGATCTCTCTCCCTGCCACCACATACACATACACAACTACAGACTTTCATGCATCCCCCCTTGACTCAATGCCTCATCATCTGTGATTGTGACTAGTCTGTATCTGTATTTGTGCTGAGGTGGGTTTTTTTGTGATCACTGCTGCATCCCCTACATGGGGGCGTGGCAGAGGGTTCTGTTTTTTTTCACCGGCTTTCCCAATGTTGTCTTTTCACCATGTATCTGTGGATAGGTGCACCATAAGTGGCTGCTACCTCATCCCCCTGTCCTGTATGTTCATGGTGTTATTTGAATGTGTTTAACCTTGGACAGGAAATGCAACTGAATTTCTCCATTGAAGGATCAATAAAGGCTACCTGTGCTATCGCAACTTATTTTAGTTCTTTGTCCCCGCTTGTTAATGCAGTGAGATGATGGAAAGAACCCATGACTCCACGGGGAGTCATGGCGTCTAAAGGACTTCACATTTTTAAAGACACCAAGCATTTCAGGTTTGTGTGTACCACAGTTTTGGACCACAATGCCACATCTTGAAATTTACCTAACTCTGAAAACATTCCTTACAACCCCAGAAGGATTTGTAGCTGGAAGGAGGACATGAACAACATCTTACGATGTGCAGTATGAACACTTAGTGAGTTTTTGCACACCCTCTCTCCAAAGAGGGAGACGCATTAGCCAGAGCACTCACATGACTTACTGTTTGCATCAAATGTGACCCCTCATGAAACTAAGGTCACAAAAACATGTACTGCAGTGTACATTGATAAATAAGTATGTTGGACATGCGGGGCCCACAGTTGGCTACTCAATTCGAGATGCTAACCCATTGTGTACCAGAGTTTTGAGATAAAGGCGACTGAAAGACTGCTTTTGTCCTCAAAAATGGTAAATGAAAAGCTGAAAACTGAGTCAGTCAAAAGGACAGGATGTCCTTACTCAATGACTGATTTTTGCAGCCTTCTCACAAATAACATTGCAGAGGTGCTTTGTCAGGTGGAGTTACTGACTTCATCAAAGAGCTGAATAGAAAGCAGTTGAGGTATTTTACACGTCTGAAGTTAATATGTGTTTACGAGTTAGGGAAGGCTTCTGAATGATCCAACATCTTTGCATCTCTCCCTCATGTAAAAAAAGGAGGCAGTTTGTTATGAAACAGCTCTAAAAGTGACATAACTGTGACAATCTGACACTCCTCGCGCTGTTTGAACCCAACATGCTGTAAATGTTATTAGTGCAACAATGCTATCAAAGAGAACACCTAATCACTTTTTTTGAACACTGCTTATTTTATCAGCAATACTTATTAGCAAGCAATGTCAACGTCTGGTCAATGTTTCTCAGGTGTAGACCACAGAATTAAGATAACACATGCCAAATGTTTGTTCCAGCACTTTTCTATGAAAGACGGATATCTTTGAAGTCGGAGGTCATAATTCTGACGATCAACATGTCCTTGGACAGAACACTTTTGATTGAAGAGCTGGGGGAAAATAGCTGCTTCTTTTTTTGGCAATGCACAACTCAATGAACTTGGGACAAGGAAAAAAACCTCTTTGACCCAGTCAGCTAGAAACTTATTGTTTTTAATATCGTTAATCCACAAGGTAAAACAGTCTTGAACATAGAAAGAAATATACATTCTTAATGATTACACCGTATCTATGCATTGACATGTGTGTCACATGTGATTTCATGCATTCACACATACACCCTATAGCTCAGCTTATCACAATCTGTCTGGAGTTGACTTATCTTATCCTCCCGTGTATCCGCATTATAGTGAATGAGTCACTATTGCCCTTTCTTACCCCCGAGACACCCCTTCCTCCTACCGGTGATGCATATATATAAAATGCCAGAAAACTTGGACGGTTGTCGTTCTGAGGAATCCAAGGTACGTTGCTGAGAATTCTTGAGCGTGCACCTAGAAAAATCAGTTGACACTGACCGTGGTTAAACTAAAAGTATATTAGGATGTTTGTCAAAATGTGGTGGGTGTTGTATGACCTGATTGTGAATGTAAAATCTTTAATTATTGCAGTTGTTGTAAAATTCTGTAGATATATGAAAAGGACACAACCTTTTCTCCTGATGTTTCCAGTCTATAATCTTTTAATGTGTTACCTCTTTTTTTTCCTCCAGAAAAAAAGGAGAAGAAATAGTGAGCTTTGAAATCGAAATGACCAAGCTCACAGTTCTCGCAGGTAAAGTCCTCACATTTCATTGCTTCACACTTCTATGGCCGATCTGTTTCTGACTGCAAATCATATATCTGTCACTCCGCTATCTGTTTAGGCTTGTGCCTGCTGATGTGCCAGATTGGTAAGTCGCTCTGTCCAACCTTTCCTGAAGTGTCTTGCACTAAAAGTAATTCCCAAAAAGTATGAATGCCAACCAACCTTGTTTAATCTTAACAGCAACGGCATCCCAGATGGTTTGCTACTTCACCAACTGGTCCCAGTACAGACCCGGCGCTGGAAAATACATGCCCCAAAATGTGGATCCGTTCCTGTGTACTCATTTGATTTACGCATTCTCCATCATTAACAACAAAAACGAGCTGGTTACCTATGAATGGAACGATGAAACTCTGTACAAGACCTTTAATGGTCTGAAGAGCAGGTAAGTAACTGGAATAAAAAACTCCCATGTGAAAATCATTGTGGGACAGTTTTGGACGGTTCTGTTTGAATAGGTGCATGAGCAAGCACTCCAACTCATGTTAAATGTCAATTCAGTCATAGACTGGATACACACCACAAAAGTCAATTGATCACTTCTTTTTGCACCCTGACACATTTTCACAGACATGTCCGCTCTATTTTTAAAGGAACCCTGCATTGAAAACTTTACTGGCTGTTGGTGGATGGAACTTTGGCTCAACTCAGTGAGTATTTTTCATGCAAATTTTGTGCTGGAGATAAACTAAATGAATAACACTGGACAGAATTCATACAAATATGGAAACATATTAATGATTGCTTCACAAAATTTCCTTTCATGTAATTCAAATTGTGCCAAAATGTTTGAAATTTATTCTGCCTCTGACTGAATACCACAGGTTCTCCATCATGGTGTCCACTCCTGCCAATCGACAAACCTTCATCCAGTCCAGTATCAGATTCCTGAGGACTCATGGGTTCGATGGTCTGGATCTGGACTGGGAGTACCCCGGCTCTCGTGGCAGTCCCCCAGTTGACAAGCAGAGGTTTTCTCTTCTGTGCAAGGTAGGTGAAGCAACTTTGCACCCCATAGAGCAAAAAACACTGGTATTTCTGTTGAAACTGGAGTATTTGGCCTTTTTTTAGGAACTGGCTTCAGCCTATGCAGCTGAGGCCAAAGCCACTGGAAAGCCTCAGCTCATGCTGACTGCTGCAGTATCTGCTGGAAAGGGAACCATTGATGCTGGATATGAGATTGCGGAGATTGCCAAGTACAGTCGACAGTTTTTTGGTTTTTTCCCCCAATACTCACATTTGAATACTTTGTCTGATTTCGATAAACCCAGAGCTTTAAACAAACTGTTGTGGTTTGTGTATATTATGATGCTCAATGTACTTGATTAAATTATTGTAAATTACATAAAAACCTAACTTTTTTCTATTTGTAGACACCTGAACTTCATCAATGTGATGACTTATGACTTCCATGGAGCCTGGGAGCGGTTCACAGGACACAACAGCCCACTGTACCGTGGGTCGCATGACACTGGAGATCTCATCTACTTCAACACTGTAAGAAACAACACAACGAATACAAACTGTGAATACAGTGAATACAAACTGTTTTGAAAAGGGGAAAAAAACCCAAATTGTTTCAAATGCAGGCTCTTCAACGATTTTAAAGTTTGAGATTTTCTTTTTGCTTTGATTGAGTAAAGTCAAAGGAGGTGCAACAACAGTTGTCACTGCCAAGTAGTCTCTTGAACTGAAATAGTCCAGTCCTGGGCTTTACCTTCCAAACCTCTACCCCAAATTCAGGACTATGCTATGAAGTACTGGAGAGACAAGGGCACCCCGGTTAACAAGTTGATGATGGGATTTGCTTCCTATGGCCGTACCTTCCGTCTGACCTCATCAAACACTGGAGTTGGAGCTCCTGCGAGCGGCGCTGCCTCAGCTGGTCCATACACACGAGAGGCTGGTTTTTGGTCCTACTATGAGGTAATGTGAATTGAACTCTCATAAGGGGTAAAGAAACGATCCAACCCCAAAGCAGAGTTTTTAACTTAGTGTGAATTCACAGATCTGCACGTTCCTGAAAGGTGCCAACATTAAATGGATTGATGATCAGAAAGTTCCCTACGCCATCAAGAATAATGAGTGGGTGGGATTCGATAACAGGGAGAGCTATGAAATCAAGGTAGGCAGACATCACTACATGAATTGTTTAAATACAGGTTTGGTTTGTTTGGTGAAAGCCAAAAGAGTAATTCTACCTATTTTTCAAAATGACTCATTTCATGGTTCACTCAACAGGTTCAGTACATGATGGAAATGAAGTATGGGGGCGTGTTTGTGTGGGCACTGGACTTAGATGACTTCAAAGGAGAATTCTGTGGAGAAGGTAGCCATCCTCTGCTGTCTCATCTACGCAAACTTGTCGACACAGGTAAGTCTCGGTCTTGACGTTTTGTCTGTAACATGGGAGTGAAACTCAGTTTAGCTCAGGAGTGCTCATACTACCAAATATGAAATCAGGTGGAGTCAGAAAATTTTCATTCTGCTATTGTAATATTTAGTTTGAAAAAGTGGGCAGCAGAATGGAAGAGAAGAACGGCTTCCTCACTGCTGCAGCCAGTGGTCCTCCAAAACAAACCATTGTCATGGCACCTTTGGCATCAAAGGAAAAGCCACAGCGACTGAGCCCAATCCAAGTTTCTGACCAGTCATCCAATGATCGTTGCATACATCACACAAGAAATAAAAGTTCTCCCTTTGAAGCTCCGACAGCCATTAACATCGTAGTGACAATAAAAGAACACAATTTTATTCTTGCACCTCAGGGAAAGACAAACAAGCAACCAGTGGTTGCTTGCAGGCAGTGTTTTGGTTTTGTCAGTCTTAATCTGGACACCTTTGGAGCCTGACTTGTGCTTTCAAAGCTGACTTTGGATTCGTCCTACAGGAATGCCTCCACTCCCACCCACCTCCACGAAAATACCCGCTGTCAGCACCACAGCTGCACCAGCCACGACCACAACCTCCAAACCTGTTGTCACCACTGCTGCACCAGCCACTACCACCACCTCCAGACCTGTTGTCACCACCGCTTCACCAGTCTCCACACCCAAACCCAGCGGTACCACCACCACCACCATACCTATCCCAGGGAGAGGGTTTTGCAAAGGCAAGCCAGACGGCATTTATGCACATCCAGAAGACAGGACAAAATTCTACACCTGCGCAGGAGGCCGGACCTATTTGATGACTTGTGGAGGCGGTACCATCTTTCAAGACAGCTGCAAGTGCTGCGTGTTTCCACTGATTTAGGGCACCTATCAAAGTGTTCACTTTCAATATGTGTTGGTAAAAACTGAAAACTCTATTGGCGCAAAATAATGTTTGGTTCGACAGTTCAAAGCAACAAACACAACTGTATTCCCCCCCCCCCCCCTTCCACACTTTGGTGAACTCCAAATCCCATTAATCCCATTAGTTTCCCCACAATCCAGCTTGTTAAACACAAACAAATAAAACAGCTTTCACAAGAAAAAATATTTTACTGGCAACTTGTGTCTCGTTGCATGTATACGTTACATTCAAACGTTGTAAAAGCCCTTCTCCATCAGTATTTTCTCTTTTGATTTGTCATTTCTGTTTTTAAATTTCCCCCTATATGTAAGAACTGGATCTGTCAAATAGCTTCATTTTTCAAATTAGAGGGTTGCTGTGAGTGTTTTTTTTTTACTAATCACAAATGAGTATCATTAATTTTCAATTCATACTTTTCTCATTCAATTTTGCTCATGCACAGAGACTCAAGCGAGAAAGGAACATAAAAGCGCTTATGTGTTTCTGAAACACCTCAAGCAGGTGAATCTGTGCTTCAAGTGGGTAAACTGTACTTAATCAGTGCCGTGTGAGTTTCTCTCATTCATATAAATGGAACCGTCAGATTCCGGCTTCACATCTTTGCACCTTAAATAGGATATCGTTAAATAGTGATATTGTTCACTCGAATGATAAAATGACAGTGGCAGTCATTCACACTTTGGGGGGAAATTATTGCGCGCGGGCACACATGCACACGTTTGTGCATGTGTGTGTGTGTGTGTGTGGGGGGGGGGTAGGTACTTGGAAAGCAGCGGTGAGACACTGGAAGATCGCAAACCACTCTAAATAGAACTCTCTTATAGTGGAGAGGATGTACGCCAATGAATTCACAGGCACAAGACAAAATTGGATAATACTGTCAAAAGTCAATGCAATGGTGCAATCATGAACACTTACAAAATGTGGGAATTCACAGGCTCAAGACAATAATTGAATCGCAACAGCAGCAACATCCCTCCACCTCTGCCACCAGCTGTCTTGTTAGTATAGAGAACAGTATCTCCATTTTTCACACAGAAGGCCGGGGTTTGATGACCCGAAGGACAGAAATATTTTCTTTTAGCTGCATTTCACCGACACCAAGTATCTTGGTCACAACTGGCAGAATCCACTGCAGTCAATCAAGAGCCAGCCAATCAAAACATGTATCAAGTGGTACAGGCTGAAGGAAATGTGGATGGGTGGAGTCAATGCAAATACGCAAAAGCAGAATAGAGCCAATGACTTTAAAACGTACAAACAGCGGAATAATTCACTGCGTGAATAGAGTGAAAAATCAAGATATGCATCAAGTGTGACTGGGCGCTTCAAAAATGAGCAGCCTCATTACTTGTTGAACGGTGCTGCGCCAATGCAAGCAACTGTCAGTGTGGGTGTGAAGCAAAAGGGCCCTCGATCAATGTATCACCCACATGCAGACAACTGACACAAGCCAGGGTGACCTTGGTCCCACCGAGATTTGAACTCAGATGACTGGATTCGAAGTCCAGAGTACAAACCATTACACCATGGAACCATACACACTTGCTCAGTAGCGGTGCATTCAGCAACACTTACAAAACGTGGGAATTCACAGGCTCCACACAATCGAATCGCAATTGCAACCATCCCAGAGTCAATCAAATTAAACATGGCGTAGTCACTGCACCAGCATATCATAATTGCCAGGAACCTCTGCACTTAATCAAGAGACAGCCAATCAAGACGTGTATCAAGTGGAACAGGCTGGAGGAAATGTGTGTGTCATGTCAAACAGTCGAAAGATTACTGTGAATATAGAGTTAAAAAATCGAAAGAGTCAAGATATGCATCCAGTGTGACTGGGCGCTTCAAAAATGAGCAGCCTAATTGCCTGTTGAACAGTGCTGCGCCAATGTAAGCAACTGTCAGTGTGGGTGGTGTGAAAAGAGAAAAATGGGGCGCAGTAAGGACATGTGGTAAGTAAACCCGCGCGCAGCAGAAAGTGTAACCTGTAAAACTGGGCGGAGCCAATGCAGAAGCAAGAAAGAGGGGGAAGAATCAATATGTCCAGCAAGAAACAGATGGTAGGGACAGTGCAGGCACAATCAACAATGTTTGGAGTCCATGCAAATCCGCAAAAGCAGAATAGAGCCTCTGAATTTACAGGGTTCCACAGAGAATCAATATGTTCTGAGGAATAAGCATCCACGGTCGCTGCATGAATCAGTTGGAATTTGGTGGAGTTGAAAAACCCATGAAGTAAGAGGTCCCGTGATCAAAGCATCACCCACATGCAGACAACTGCCAGGTGAACTTGGTCTTGGCCAGACAAGGACACAGAATCCAAGAGGCAGGCCCCACCGAGATTTGAACTTGGATCACTGGACTCAAAGTCCAAAGTGCTAACCATTACACCACCCTCATTTGCTCAGTAGTGGTGCATTCACCAACACTTACAAAAAAGTGGGAATTCACAGGCTCCACATAAAACTAATCGCAACTGCAGTCACGTCCCTCCACCATAATTCGCCTACCACCAGCCTTCATCATTAGTATAGTGGACAATATCTCCGCCTGTCACATGGAAAACTGGGGGTCAATTGCCCGAAGGGGAGAAACGTTTTCTTTTAGCTGCATTTCACTGTCACCAAGTTTTTTAGCAGTCCCACAGTCAATTAAAATAAACATGGCGTAGTCACTGCACCAGCATGTCACAATTGCCAGGAACCTCTGCACTTAATCAAGAGACAGCCAATCAAGACGTGTATCAAGTGGAACAGGCTGGAGGAAATGTGTCTCATGTAAAAAAACGAAGTGATTCACTGCGTACATAGAGTGAAAAATCGGATGAGTCAAGACACGCATCTAGTGTGACTGGGTGCTTCAAAAACGAGCAGCCTCATTACCTGTTGAACAGAGCTGAGCCAATGCAAGCAACTGTCAGTGTGGGTGGTGTGAACAGAGTAAAATGGGGCGCAGTCAAGACATGCAGCAAGTAAACCCGCACGCAGCAGAATGTGTAACCTGTAAAACTGGGCGGAGCCAAAGCAGAAGCAAGAAAGAGGGGGAGGATTCCATATGTCCAGCAAGAAAAACAGGGTGGGGCCAGTGCGAAC
>JASSRZ010001333.1:0-10353 GCA_032164315.1 Malacoctenus gilli
TGTGTGTTTGTGTGTGTGTGTGTGTGTGTGTGTGTGTGTGTGTGTGTGTGTGTGTGTGTGTGTGTGTGCGTGTGTGTAAGCAGGCAGTGAGGTCTCCGCAGTCCATAGGCCTTGTGTGGGAGGCGGCCTTCGGAGCATCCACATCTGTCCGTGAGGGGGAGGGGCCTACAGAGCATCTGTCTGCAGACATGTCCCTCATATGTGTGTGTTGGTTTGCAGGTGTGCGTGAAGGGACCGAACGTGTTCCAGGGCTATCTGAAAGACCCCGAGAAGACTGCGGAGGCGGTCGATGGGGACGGATGGCTTCACACCGGGGACATCGGAAAGTGGCTCCCGGTGCGCTCAACAACACACAGTCACACCGAGTTCTGAGGGCGAGCGTTTGCAACCTTCGAAAACCTTGATTTACATGCAGCCTTTCTGTGCGCGTTGACAGAATGGCACCCTGAAGATCGTGGACAGGAAGAAGCACATCTTCAAGCTGGCCCAGGGCGAGTACATCGCGCCGGAGAAAATCGAGAACATCTACACGAGGAGCGACGCGGTGGCGCAGGTGTTTGTGCACGGAGACAGCTTGCAGGTAGGAGGGGAGAGCGCTTTACTCTGAAATGGCCCGTCGACAGGAAGTCTTTTGTCGTTCGACGAGGCCTGACGTGCGTGTGTGTTGTTTTTGTGTCGAGGCGTGCCTGGTGGCGGTGGTGATCCCTGACCCCGACTTCCTGGCTGGCTGGACAAAGAGGACGTTGCAGCTGGACGGCAGCTACCAGGAGCTGTGCAGCAGAGCGGTAAACCAACAGCGCCCATTAACTTCCTCTTTGCAGGCCGGAGTCTATCCAATGGGATCACTGAACGACGCGAAGGTTTTAACCTGTCGTGACTCTTTTTGCAGGACGTGAAGGCTGCTATTTTGGACGACATGTTGCGGCTGGGCAAAGAAGGAGGCCTGAAGTCCTTTGAACAGGTACGAAGCTCTGCATTTCAGAACGGACACTGACATAACCGCCGTTTCTCAATACGCGTTCTTGTCTGTACTTGCGTTCTGGCGGACTCGTGAAACGTCATCAGTCACAGCCCTGGTCCTGTTCCGATACACAAGTTCGCATTTCGGCAAGTACGGTTAGATACCCGGATGGGAACTTGCCACGCCCATTTTACCGAGGATGCGTCGGAGGGTGACTCGTGTGGACTCCCAACAGCCATGTATCCCAGAATGCAGCGATGGCGGAGGAGTGAACACACAACTGTAAGCAGTAATTTTTTCAGGTGATACGGCCAGAGTGAAATTTTTAGTTTTACTACAAACAATTTTTACCGTAACACCGGAACCTTTTTTCCCGCCACGGGACCTGACCGTTTGCTAGCCGTTGTTTTCTGGTCGTCCATCAGGGGGCGCCAGGAGTCAGCATGTCTGAGGTCACGCTGCCCCCACACGCTGCTGTTGGCTTCAGATAAATATGTCTAAATATTTACTAATTTAAAGTTTAAAAAACGAGGGAGGTGTTTGTTTTATGTAGTTATTATTTTATTTTAAAATAAAAATATAAAATTGACAACATAAAATAAACATTTCTGGTATAATCACCGGCTGCAGACACCGAAGTCGAGGACGTGACGTCACGAGTCCGCTGCCGTTCCAATCGTAGAAAACCCGTTCCAAGTTTCCAAGTCCGAACTTGAGAAGTTCGGGAGTCCGCACTCGGCGTACTTGGTATTGAGAAACGCCACGTGTCCTTTTCCCACTTGTTGGAACCTTCGTGTAGTCCTTCAAAATCAGACTTGACCGAGTCCCCGTGTCCTCCAGGTGAAAGCCATCCACATCCACACCGAGCTGTTCTCGGTGGAAAACGGTCTGCTGACGCCGACGATGAAGTCCAAGAGGAACGAGATGCGCCAGTGCTTCAGGTCCCAGATCGATGAACTCTACGCAACCATCAAGATCTAAAACGAGAGGGGAGCGACGCGGAGCCGACGCTACAAAGAAACCACGTCGCTCGGGACAGACTCGACGGCACGCGAGAGATTTTAAAAAGCGAGAGAGAGAGAGAGAGCTTGTTGCTTGTTGTTGTGATGTGGACCTTCAAGGGCACAGAGAAGAATTGATACTTAATGCAAATACACACGGATGAGACGGTGCTACCTCTGCTGTGTCCATAACGTAAGCGAACACAAGGGCTCGTGTAGCAGTGTCGTCCTGTCATACGTTTGGTGGGATCCAACCGACCTGGTGGGATCGCTCTGGTTCATTAGTGGAGGCGTCTGAGCTTTAATAGGCTTCACCTGCTACTTGGGCGTCTTTACGTATCTTATAAGCTTTTTGTTAGTTCTCAGGTTTCAACCCAGGCAATCACCAAGCAAAGACCAGTGACTATTCAGGTCAAAGCAGTCCTCAACCAACGCCTTAGACTTCTTTTTTTTTTTTTATTAGTTCACATAATTAATTAAAGAGAAAATAATCAGAAAAATAAATCACGCATCCAACAATCGGTAGGATTGAACCCAAGGACAAAATGTGTCATCCCTTTACTTGATTCCATACCCATAAATACTCTGTGTTACCAAACGGGTAGATCACTGACAGGAATACACAGGAAGTTATTATTAAGGAGACTTCTGAGAGAGTTTTCTTCTTAATAAACTGTACAAGGTCAAAGTACAGTTTTAGTGTCTTAAATGAGATGTTTTTGTCTGTAATCGTTGATATCAACTAAAAGTCTCCGGGTTTCTGTGAAAGTTAAGCTTCACCAAGGTCATTGTTGCGTTTCCTGTATAAGCTTTTATTACCCTTGAAGCAGATGATCCGATCTAAGCTTGGTGTACACGTTGAGATAGCAACGGTAGCAAAGGACACTATGAGAAAGCAAAAAAAAAAAAACTTTATTTATGACAATAGAAGAAAGGGAAATGATTTGTAAACTGGGTCACTTCTTCCCAAATAATGTGATGTCAGGATCAAATGAATCCTGTGCAAATGTTGTCATGGACTCAAATATGAATCAAGTCTTCTTGAATGTTTGTGGTTGCAATTCCATTGTGCCGCACATGACTGTGGTCTTAATTTTTTAAAGAATGTATTTTCATTGCTTAATAAATAATTGTAATTAAACAATCAAAAAGACGTTATGGTTGTTTTTTTTCTGCCTGACAGCAAGACTGTGTGTATGTAACCACATAAAGTAATATCATCATTGCATATTCGTTTATTCTGACATCCACAGGCTGAAATATTTACCTTTTGTTTATTGTAGAGTAAAGTTTTGCGTTTTTAAATAACGTTAGTTAAGGTCTGAATTCAGTGAGCGCTGATTGGCAGTTTATGGGATTGCAATGAAAAAACTGTCACGATGAATATTGACCCTCGTCGCTTTCCGTAAGAATGGAGCATACACGATTCCGTTGGGGGGTGGACGTGTGGGAAAAAAAACATTCACTACAAATTGTAAAATAAATACGAAATGTTCTTTTAACACTTTATCCTTTGAATATCAAACATGATCACTGCAATAATAGTCGCTCTGACGTCGAACTGAAGCTTTTGTCGGTTTTTTTTTGCTCTCGTGACACCCCTTTGGTTCTGCAATGGTACAGTCCGGAATCAAACTATTTAGCGGGACGTGCTTGCAAACCAAACTCGGCTTCATCTCGATGATAATGAGGTAAGAAGCACCGGTGGCCTCGTTTTATAATTAATAATCTTATCTTTCCGTAGGTGAAGGCTGTTTAAACATATTAGCAAAGCCAGAAAAGACGCCGCTTATAAAAAAAAAAGTATCCGAAGCATGGAGAGTGTGGGTTGTTTTTAAGCTAACCAGCTGGGAATTCAAGTGTTTGCATTTTGTAAGACGCTTAAATTAAAATAGTTCCGTTTATGTCAGCTTGACTGTGTAATTTAACCGGGAAATTGCTGGAGTTTTGTCATCCAGGACATTGCGTTTGATAAACCTGTCCTGTTAACGTCAAAACTCGTCCAACTTGTGTTGATACAGTTACAAAAAGCCTCATACTCACTTTGTAAGACTACAACTTCGTCACTATATAATCGAGTCTGTTCAGACCCTCTGATTTATGCCACTTATTACAAAACTCGAATGAAATGTTTTCCGTCTCTCACCACCTGCTGTAATTAAACCAAACGAACTGCCCCCTGTGTATTGGTCCCCTGAGGTTTTTTTTTTTTTTTTTTTTTTCTAAGAACGATCTTCTGGCCACAAGGACAGATTTCCATTCAACACTTGCTTTGGTTTCTTGTGCCTGCAGTGTTAAAAAAGAACAAGGAGCCAAAGTGCTGAAAAGGCCGCTGGAGATGCAACAGGTGAAAGGTTATGATCGGGTGGGGTGGGTGGGGGGCGTCTTAAGGCTTAAGTATTTAAGCCATTTTGTAGTTTTGGGTAGATGGTTCAGAGTTTTGTTTTTAAATTGTGTGGAAAAACTGATTTTAGTCGTATATAATTGGGTGGTCCGATGCCTCTGGGGTAAATAGAAGCTCAACCGTGTGTGTTGTGTGTGTGCGCGTTCGGGTGTGTGCGTGCGTTTTGTGTTGTGTGTGCGTGCGTTTTGTGTTGTGTGTGTGTGTGTGCGTGCGTTTTGTGTTGTGTGTGTGTGTGTGCGTGCGTTTTGTGTTGTGTGTGTGTGTGCTTGTGTTTTGTGTTGTGTGTGTGTGTGCTTGTGTTTTGTGTTGTGTGTGTGCGTGTGTTTTGTGTTGTGCGTGCGTGTGTTTTGTGTTGTGGGTGTGTGTGCGTGTGTTTTGTGTTGTGGGTGTGTGTTTTTTGTGGGTGTGTGTGTGTGTGTGTGTGTGTTTGTGTTTTTTTTGTGTGAGAGAGAGATCAAGCACATGATGTTTGAGTGAGGCATTTCAAACTGAGGTCTTGTGTTCACTTTGCTCTCTGGTGGCTCCACCTCCAGGAAGCTTCGCCTGCTCCAAGCATGGAATCTTCCAACCTCTCCACCTTTGACCATGCGACTTTCGTGGAGGGCCTGAAGCTCAAGAATTGTGAGTCCCCGCGTCGCTCCACCGAGAGTCGACCTCGGAGCAGGTTCTCGCTCGCGTCGGGGCCCCCGTCTCGCACCGGCTAATCTGGTCCCCTCTCGCCTTGTCCCGCCAAGCCGCCGCTCCTCTGCACAGCACCGCCTTGGAGGACGATCTGAATCCTTCGGTGGAGGAGCAGCGGGACAAAGGGGGAGCTGGGAGATGGGACGCTCCCAAGAAAAGCGCCAGCAAGCAGCATGGGGTTGCTGTGAAGAAGGAGGCGAGTGAAGGGGAGGAGCCAGTCGTGAAGAAGAAGAAGAGGAAGAAGAAAAGAAAGAGGGCGAGCGAGGATCTCGATAGCCGGTTGGTTCGAATAACGGCCGTTGCTTCTCGCGGACGGCCGTCGTACTTGGCGGTCGTTTGATGCTGTGCCGCTGGACTCCCATCCTCTTTGGACACACCGATTCGCCTGGTGACGTCTTGTCTGTCCTGGTCTCTTGTGTTCAAGGACGGTGGAGAGCGAGCATCCGAAAGGCAAGCGGGGCGACAAGAAGGCAGCAAGTGAGGCCTTATTTCATTGGGTTTTTTTTCTTAAACGATCGTCCGACCTCGCTGACCGTGCGGCGCGCCGTGACGCTGACCCCCTAAAATCATGCGACCCGCACAGCGTCTCAAGAGAAAGCGAAGATCAAGAGCGAGTGGAGGAAACCTGCGGGATCGGAGCCGGCCGTCGTCGTCGACGCTCTCCTTCAGTTCTGCGACGAGTACAGGTAACCAGAAACGCCCGTCGCCGCCGGTGAACGTCACGCCTTCCTCCGTCTCCCTCGCCGTGCGGTCACCGGGACGCTCGCTGGCGATCGGAGAGCTGAGAAGTGCGTCTGGTCGTCCCCCCCCCCCAGGAGGTCGGTGGAGTCCCAGGGCGTCGCGCAGTCCATCGACGCGTTCTCCAAAAATGTCCAAGACCAAATGCTGGAGAAGGTGAGACACGGGGGGGGGGGAGACGGGATGACCTCAGTCACGCAGAGAAGCTGCCGTTTTTCCTGCCGGTTCTGTTCCCAAACATGCTGCTTCCTGAGACGCTGCCAACATTCCAGTCACCAGGAAACCACTTCCATTGACAGACTTGTCTTTCACTTCCAGGCCAACTTTGAGTTTGGCTCCCAATGTTAAAGCAGTGCTGTTGCTTTCGACTGTTTATCTTGAGAGGAAAAACGCTCCCAATGTAATTTTTAGCAGTATTTTTATCCCCAAACTGATATTTGACGACGGAATGCTGGAATAAAATCCGCAGGAAATACTTCAACAGTGTAATTTTCCCCTCCTGATCTTCACAAGTCGTTTGTGTAGCATCAAAGAAAAGCATATGGATGACTGTCGTCTTCTCTTTCAGATTTCTTCCTCCAAGGACCTCCAGCTTCTAAGGAGAGAGAACTCCAAGGTACCTTTTTTCAATGGCGTCTCAGCTTGACGTTAAACATATCTGACACCGAGGCCGCTTGAACGGACGCTGGGTTTTTGAACGCTCCTTGGCGAAGATGGCGGCGTTAACATTTTTCTACCGAAGCCTCAGGACGGCTCAGTGGCTCCGTCTCCTGGTCGCAGAGAGCATGGGTTAATAAAGAACGAAGTGCGGGAGTGTTGGCAGCGGCAGGAAGTCGTTTTAGGGGGGGGGGGGGTCCATAGGAAGTGGCTTCTTGGAGTGGTGGGCAGTGGAAACGTGAGGTGAGGCAAGGCCTTCAACCCTCCCACTGCTCCAGCCCACTGTTCTGAGCATGTGTAGTTAAGAGCGAGGTGGTCTCTGCTTTCCCATACATGGGGGCCAGAAACCCACTAATACACTGCAAAAAATCTAAATCCAACCAAGCACATTGGTCTCATTTCTAGTCAAAATATCTTGATCCATTTAATGTAAGACACCAACTCTGTTTGTGAAATAAAAATCTTAATCAACAAGGCAAAAAAAAAGCAACACCACCAACAGGAAGGAAGTAACACAAACGTGTGTAGATTGCCACAGACAGCAAAATTAGCCTTCTCCAGAGCGGAGAACCGTGCCGAGATTTGCTTTTTTTCTTTTTTTCTTTTCAAGAAAACGGTTAAAAAAAAAAACCCAACAAAAAGGCAGAGTGTTAGAAACCAAAATAAGAGTCCGGTTTTAGCTCCACAGTTTTCTAACTCAGCTACAACTCGGCTACAATATTTATCATCTGCTCTACGGCCTAACAGGTGCCGTTTTAGAAAGATATAGGGACTCGTTTTAAGAAAATACAACTTGAATAAAGCCAATTTTCACTTATTATTTTCACTTGCTTATTTCAAGACTTTTTTTGCTTGAAATAAGCAAGAAAATCAACAATGGAACAAGTGAAAATCGGCTTGATTCATGCTGTATTGTCTTAAAACAAGTCCCTATATCTTGCTTAAATGTTGCCTGTTAGGCAATTGTGTCTTATATTAAGTGTATTGAGATATTTTGACTAGAAATGAGGCAAATAAACTTGAAGATTTGGGATTTTTTCCAGTGTTTAGAGTAGTCCGCGATGCTGCCTGAACTAACCTCTGTGTTTGCTCTGAATGTGGACCGAACGAATACATGGGCCGAGTTGTTTTGCATTAATACGGACAAGAAAATGTTTGTTTCTCTGTTTCTGCGCGAGTTAGGTCGGTTCTCTGATCCGCTCCAAGACCAAGAGGCTGCTGAGAGTGAAAAACTCCTTGTTGATGTGAGTAGCAGCTGGCGCAGCCGTTGCAAACGCCTCGTGGTTTCCGTCGCGCGTCCTCCCGGAGAAGCGAGCGTGACGGCCGTACGTGTGGTCCGGCAGGGCGAGGTCCAAGCTCGGGAAGATCGAGAAGGAGGAGGCTCAGCTCAAAAAGCAGCTGGCTGACCTGAGACGGGGCCTGGGCTTCCTCAGCAACATCACGGAGCTCACCAGTCTGTACCTGAACCACCGGCTCGAGCACCCCAAGCGGAAGGAGACGGTACGGAGGTCGCGTCACTTTGGAACTACTTTTTGTCTCCTCCTGTTTTTTTTTTTATTTTACTGGTATTTTTGAGAATTTTTCCCTGGTAACACCCACTGACTTTGTTGTTTTTTGTGTTCTAGTATGGAGCATCCAGCTTACCAGCTCTGCTCCTGGAGGCGAAACCCTGCAAAGCTGAGAAAAAACTTCTGGAGGCGAAACCCTGCAAAGGCGAGAAAAAACTCCAAGAGAAGGAAGCGCCGATCGATCTGACCATGGACTGAGCTCCTCTGCTTCAGCAGCATGCCCAGTTCTCGCAGAGCCCGTGTTTATCTGTTTGGATTGTTCTGTATGTTTACAGTTTGTTTAGCTGCTGGGGTTGTTTTAAATCATATAAACATGTAAACGATGCAAATGCTGCGTTATCGAGCATTTTTTTTTTTTTAAAAGCTTGGAAAACAATGAGGAGTATGAAGCTGGGGGGGATGCGTTCCAATACTTTTCTATGAAAAGTTCTTTTTGATTAGAAGATGCTTAATCAGATTCAGTAGAGGGTGACTTGTTAAGTGGAGCTTTTGAGGCACCACCTTTTTTTCCAAGAGGGGATCCCAATAAATGTTGTCCACAGCCGCCGATCTCTGACCCCCTCCTGGATGTGGCGAAAGTACTCTTCTACATCATTAGAACTCCTCCCTGTTTTTTTTTTTTTTGAAGATCTAAAGTGAAAAATCTTCAAAAGTGGCTTCAAAAATTCTCTGCTGACTTTTGGTTAAAATCGCATTGTTAGACGCAGTTCGTCCTCTAAGCTTTTCCATCCGGCAATAATACGGACTTCAAAAATGTCCCGCCTCAAATTTATTCAAATGTTACCAAACAAATTCCAACAGACAGTTCTCCTTCTCAGCCTCGATTCAAAGAATAAGCTTTTTATTTGTTGATCCCAGATGGTACCATTTCATGCTCAAACAGTGGCTTATTTATTTCCCAGTAAAAAAACTTTTGCTTCACACTGAATGCTGTTCTGGTTCCTTTCTGGTTAGTGGGGGTGGCAGTGAGGATTATAACTGTAAATTGTTATTTATAAGAACTACATACACTCCTGACGTGCTGTATTAAAATATTCACAGGTTGCCATTAATGTGTGCTTGTGATTGGGTGTGACGCTGCCTGACATCGCTGTCAACCAATCAGCCCTCACGTTCCCCACGCCTCCTCCTTGTCCCGCCCACATGAACAGCGGCTCTCGTGATTGGCCCAAAGTTTCGCCGGACAGTCAAACAAGGTGTGACCGTCCTAATAATGAAACACAGGACCTGTCGATAGCCGCCCGTTTACAACCCTCTTAGACTGGTAAGTGTATTGTTTTTCATTAACAAGTGTAATACTGTTAGTATGTTTTAACTCGCCTCTTTGTCGTGGTTAGTTAGTTGATGATACTCAGGTGAACTCGAGCTTTATATGTTCCGAGTGAGTCAGTTTGCTTTGACCGACACACCTCAGCCGAGTAGTCCGACACTCCCACTATTATTTTCGGTTACACACTCAAGACACGGAGCTATAAACAAGCTAAATTTCGTGACGCCACTCGTGTTGCTTACGCTAATTACCGTCAGTGCACTGACACCTTGCCTGGTGCCTTCACTTGACGGGACATTTCCCATCACTTTTTTACGACCTTCGCTGAAGCACTCCTGCAAGTTTAACGCCGCATTTACAAATAAGAAAGAATAAAAGCACGCGACACGAAGATGTGTCCCGAGACCTGTCGTTCCCGCCGCACGCGCGTGCCTTTCTGCGCTGCTCTCACAGGTAAGACTGCAAACATGTTGAGACTGGCAGCTCGCAGCACCGCGTCTCGGCCGCCGTTGAAAAGGTGAGGGTGGGGGGGGGGGGTCGTGTCGACATCACGGAACAGAAAACAACAGACTGTCTTCGGTCACGGCCGCAGCATCAGTCGCACAGCAGCCTTCCTCGTTCACGCGCTTCGCGGTTCGAACTGCGCGAAGAGGAAGCGGGCTGCCGGTTCACGAGGTCCCAGTGAGGTGTGGAGCGGCAAGTTCAGCCTGAGTTACAGTCACGTGATTTATTCTCACGGTGGGCTGCAGCCCCACCTCACCACCAGCTCTTCTCACCAGGAAGAGCTGTGCCAGGGAGACCCAGTTTTCTGCTGTGAGTCTCAGTTGTCGCTCCCTATATGGAGTCAGACTGACTCTAACAGGATGATATATATATATATATATATATATATATATATGTATATGTATATGTATGTGTGTGTGTGTGTGTGTATATATGTATGTATATATATTTATGTATATGCATATATATGTATATGTGTGTGTGCGTGTATATATGTGTATATATATATGTGTATATATATGTATATGTATATATATATATATATATATATGTATATGTATATATATATG
>JASSRZ010001334.1:0-10348 GCA_032164315.1 Malacoctenus gilli
CTTCCTTCCTTCCTTCCTTCCTTCCTTCCTTCCTTCCTTCCTTCCTTCCTTCCTTCCTTCCTTCCTTCCTTCCCCCTGCCCCTTCACACCTGAAACTAATAAGGGCTCATTAGCAGGCTGCTGCAAGGCTGAAGGACATCCCTCTAATTTAATCCAAGTGTGTTGGAGCAGAGAGAAATCTGAAACTCTGAGGAAGGAAGGGAGGGAGGGAGGGATGAAGGAAGGAAGGAAGCTCGCTCGCTCTCCATGTCTGGTTTTGTAAGCAACTGTCTTCACTGCTCCTCAGCCAGAATGTGAGAGGTGGAAAACCACCCTGCTGAGGATGGAATAACACGAAAAGATTTTTTAAACACACAACTGAAGTGATGGTAATTTTTGGGAAATCTTTGAGGGCCAATTATAAAGACAGTTCCTCTCATGGTACTTCACTTTCAGCAGGCGTGGCTGTTATATTAAATCAAAATAATTCCAGGCGAACTGATAACATTGTAGTTTTATTAGGATTAATCTGTACAAAGGTAAAGTTATTAATCAAGATTGTGGCACCGAGAGACACTTGTGTATGGTCATGATCATTATTGACAATAACAACAGACTGGAGAACATATGTGAGTTAGGTTAATATTAAACAGACAATAACCTGTACCAAAACCAATAAAAGAATAAATGATCAATGTCCAATCTGCAAACTAGGACTGTTCATTCTCAACAGGAAAAAAAGATACTTCATTTGTGTTTTGGATCCGGGTGATCCTGAACTGAATCGAGAAATATAGAGTTGCTCTTTCTGCGTCTTGTGCCTCATTGCATCCAAAACTCACTCACGACAAAATCCCTCCTGCAAGTGTCTTTTCAAACTATGTCTAACTTCTTAGACGAAAGATTCAATTCTGAGGATGATTTAATGTCTTTTTTTTTGCACTATTTTGGGTACTTATTTACTTTTCCTTATTTTATGTTACTATATTTTTTTTTCTTATAACTATTACTGTTTTGGTGTGGAACAGGTGCACAACACATTTCCCTGCGCGCCAATGTTATGCTTGTGACAAAGTCTTGAACTTGAACTTGAGACACGCGCTTCTCAAAGTTGCACAACTGTGGAGTGTTGCTCGTGACCTCATGGTGTCGCTGTGTCCTTAGTTTACACAAGCGTCACACCCACAGCTGTTCAGAGCTGGTTTGGTTTCGTATCGTGGAAAAATAATGTAAAAACAAATAAAATGATAATGAATTCCTGTAAAACTAATGTTTACAATATAAACGGCATTTCAAAAATGCTATACAAAATATATCACGAATAAAACCAGCCCTTTCTCTACGGTTCTTGTTTACGCGTAAAACAAACTACTTTTCCCAGAAACCAACGGTGGCGTGAACCATCACGTTGGATTAAAAGTAGTGTTGTAATCTATGGACATGGACACAACACGGTCACACTCACAATTGGGTTGACGACTCTCTCATTGAATAATATTTGGTTGACATAACCACTATTTTATTATTGTGTGTGTGTGCGTGCAACTGTGTGTGTGCGAGTATGTGTGCGGACGATTTTTTTGTGTATATATACAGTTCCTGCGGTACGTGAAGGCATCTCCTCACTAGAAACGTGCTCTCGTGGTCACGCCCCCCTATAGTAGGGCGGCAGGAGCAGCTGAGTGGTTCCTGTTGATGTCAAAAAGTTACACAAGCGAGCGACGGGGTTTTACAACAGGGCGGTTTCACAACTGTAAACACGGCCGCACGCTTTCCATCGAGCCACAGCTCCTCCAGGGACCGAATCACCGAGTGACCGCCCGGGACCGTGACCTCCGCTCACGCCTCCTCCGAGGACGATAACCGAGAGAAAACACGCTTTTTTCCCTCGTTTTTTTGCTCGTTCCCATCCTCTGTGAGTAGTCGGTGAGCGACCAGCGGGGATGACTGGGAATACACCGACGTGTTAACGTGATTGCTCCGGTGCTTGTGAACGAAGTCGCCGCTGTCACCCGTTTATTCCGCGCTCACGCCGCTGCCGCTCGCACCGGGAGCCGCTTGTGAAACCCCCCAGGTTGTAGCTGAGCACCGCAGCCATGGAGCTGAGTTCAGTGCTTCTGACCACCGGCGGCTCCGCCGGGTTTTTCACACTTTTCAACATTGGCATGGGGAAGCTGCCCATGCCCGAGTCCGCCTGCAGGAAAGCCTGGAAATGGAGGAATATCTCCACATCGGTGGCGCACAGCTTCATCACTGCGATCTGGGCTGTGCTGTGGTGAGCGCGCGCGCACACACACACGAGGCGTGTAATTCGGGCTTAAATCTAGATTTGAGGGAAACTCGTGGTCCAGACAGCGCTGTTAGCCCAACTGATATTTGTCCAACTTTTAACTATTATTTACAATTTTACAGTTGTTTTTTTCCCCACAATTTCAGTCCTATTTTTCCACTCCCAACGTTTTTCACATTTACCCATTGACACTGACAGTTTAACTTAACCTAAAATGAATGTGTCCGCATCTGAACCTCTGTTTATTTTTTCCAGCTTTTTCCTTCAACCACAAATGGCCGAAGATCTGATCGAGACTCACTCTGTCTTTTCTCACGCTTTGGTGTCGTTTTCCATCGGTGAGTAGTACTGAAAAGAACAAACTGCAGGGGCGGAGAGAGAGGGGCGGTAGGGGTGAGGGGGCACAGGTGGTGCCCGAAGGCAGAAGAGGAAGTGGAACTGTCCCTGCACCGGGGTTAGAATCAGACTTGTCCATTTCAAATCAAACTGTAATGGCAGATTAAGAGTCACAAGCAGGCCTGGTAGACAACCCGATGGTGGATTCGGGTTCCATAACCCACGCTTCATGTCATGCTGCCAGTAGTAGAGATCTGCGTACATGACATGCAGCATGAGGAGAGGATTTGTCAGACCTGGGTGTGTCGGCCAGCTACCCCACATTCTTAAAAAAGCAGCTCGCCCTGTTTTTCTCTTGACTTTTCCTCATTAATGCTCCAGCGTGATACTGTGCAGCAAGCGGCACGTGAGCCCTCCCAAATACAAAAATTTATTGGATCTGTTCCTGCCAACAAGTGCTCCCAGAGGATTCCCGGGATGTTTGACATTCTTTGAGGACGCCCGGCTCTGGGAGCTGGCAGAGCACGACGTGGTGTGGTGCTGGTCTGAGGGGGATCAATGAGGGGCATTATGATCGGTCCCAGGCACCGGGCGCGTCCCCCTGGCGGTCACAGGACCCCGGCAAGACGGCTGTCCGCATCCGCTCCCAGCGGTTGGCCCTGATGCAATCGTTCCTCCCGAATCCTCCCACAAGAGAGGTGGCGTGATCCCGAGGACTCATGAATTCATTGTGGCTCAAGCATGAAGGACCCGTGTGTGTTCTCTGGGTAAACGAAGCCCGAATTCACATGAAACACTAAAGGACACAGTGTTTCCTGCATGACAGGTGTGGAGATGACCTGGGCCCTCCCTCAGCCATTCCAGCAGAGTTCTTGCACTCGGCTGGAACCATGTCGGACTAACTGGTTTCTGACAGAAATTCCCCCGTCCGTACAAGCATGTCGACGCAGCTCGGTGCGGGATGTACCCATCGACCCAAAAAAAAAAAAAAACTGCTTAGAAAAGGTTTTTTCAAGCTTTGGGTGGCCAGCTATGACTGTCAGGCCGTGTCTGGTCCCTTTGTTCTCCATGGTTTACCGTAGAGTCTGGGCGCCCCGCTGGAAGCACGCCCACGTGGGACAAAGGCAGAGATGGACAGATAGGGCCGACATTTATTGGTACCATACACAGAACGGTGTACAGTGAAGCCAATGTTGTGAGTGGAGCTCCAGGCAGAGGAACAGCATGACGCAACACTCTGAACTTCAGTCAGAACTCAAACCGGCACAGAATCGCACCAAACAATTTCAGTGTCGTTATTGCATTTTTTATTCCTGTTCACATTTTCAAGAATATTTTCAGTGAACAGTTGTGAATAAAAGTATTTCTTGTTATTTCTTGTTGCATGCTGTTGCACTTTTGAATTTAAAAAAGACTTCAAAGGAAAAATCTACAAAAAAATCTGATTCTTCAGGTTCAGTTCATGCTGCCTTGTTTCATTTAGCATGTGGAACGTCATCCAAGGTGAAGGATTGTATGTAAAGCAGAGGATGATGAGCGGTGACTCGCTCCAGTCGGTGGTTTTGAATGCAACTCTTGACCCACACTCAGCTTTTAATTTGAAAAGGCTGTGATTCCAAAGACAGCACCAGATTATGAAGCACCCGATAAAAGCCACACGGGTCTATTGACGGTTAATTCTGTTTCGTGTTGAGCTCCATGTTTCGAGGGGAGAGAATCCTGAATGTGGTCGCATCAACAGAAGGGTCCCGGTGTCACATTTCCTGCTCAATTGGGTTAATTCCAGCCTCACCAAAGCTGCCAGCTCTGTTGGGGGGGGGGGCGGGGCCCCCCCCCCCCCCCCCCCTCCCTCATCCCCGACCTTCCATTATGCCTCCCGTCATTCGAAAAGCTGTCGCCATGGATACGGTTGGTGGCGGGAAGAGGGTGGTGGATATGAATAGCCCCTCTCCAAGCCAAGACGCCACTTGGTTGCCGTCGCTGTCGTCATGGAAGCCCCCCCCCCCCCTTCGACACACTTGACGGGGTTGCAACGGCTTTTGTCAGAAGAATGTGTTCTGCTGTGATTGATCAATGAACGCCCAACCGGGAGGAGGAGCTTAACATTGACCGATACCGTCTGTCCCCACAGGTTACTTCATCTATGACTTCTTCAACATGATGCAGAACCAGAAGCTGAGTGAGTCCTGGGAGCTCCTCTTCCATCACTTTGTGGTAGGTCTTTGAAAACACTCGCGGCTTAGATTTTGTCGATCTGGGCCCAGATTGACTAAATCCACCACAGTTTTTCACCTGCACTGCCATCGGCGGGACCTGATCTTATTATTGGTGCAATAAGCTCCTGCCCTCACCGGCCAGCGTGTGTAATCCAATTGTACTGGGGGACACTCAGCACATGAAAAAATTGCTCCTGGAACCCAGAGGCAGCTGTCAGCAACACGGCCGTGAGAAAGACAAAATACCCGTCTTTCTTGTCTTGTTACAAAGAACAAGTGAGGGAGGAACAATGAAGCAATCATTCCAGTGTGACGGCCCTCCTGCCAAGCATTCATCCTCCTTTCACTCCTTGAGAACATTGAACTCCACCCGACTCCCTCCTCGTTCCACTGTACCACAGAACAATCCAGTCCAAGGAAAAACACTTGTCTTGATGGCATGGTGAACCCCCCCCCCCCCCCACTCCCAGCCTGCCTGCCTGGCATATCTTCAGATATGAAGGGGTTTACAGGCATGTGTGTGTGCAAACTCTTCCTCCTTTTAACATGATGGAAAATAAACAGTGAAATGCCGTGAAGTGGTTTACAGTTAACACCTCCATCCTTTTCTGCTGCTGGCTGCATGACCTCCATTCAGGCCTGCACTGAGGTTTGCTGCAGCATTCTCTTCATAGGTTGTTTTTTTTTTCATTGCAATGGTCTCCTGCAGGATTTGAGTGGATCAGCAGAGTACAGCTGCCACAGTTTACGCCCATGTCGGGGTGTTAGCGGAGGCCCTTTTCCAGTAAGTGGGAAAGTGAGAATTCCCGTGGCTGTGTTCAGCGGTTACTAGGAAAAGGCATCTGAGTTCTACCTGCTGGTGTTCCGTGAATGCGGGTCTGAATGTTTGAAAAGGGAGCTTGTGTGATTTGTTGGAGGAGCACTTTTAAATAACCTGCTCGCACGCTTATCAGGCTTTTATCTGATCCCAGCAGATGAGATAAGATGAGGGAGTTTCTTACCAGCATGACAGATCCCACTCACACTTGCATATAAACCGGATTATAGTCAAAAATTTGTGAGATGTCTCTGATTGGTGGCTGGAGTATTTATTCAATTTGGTGTGTAACCAAAACAACATGTTCAGGCTTCTGCTGCAGGAAGGGCTCCGTCCCTGCGTCCTGATGTCTTCCAACATGATTGATTCACTTCAAACTTGGCAAACGCATTCAGGGCTATGTTGTTGTGAACTGATTAGAATCTGGGTTTCCGAGGTTAAAGGTCAAGGTTATAATTCAACCAAATATGGCCCAAAGTTACATTTCTTTAGCTAAAACTCGAGAATATCCGTAGACAAGTCAACAGTGCCCATATATGTGCAAAAATCACACTCATAGGTGATCAGTGCAGAACACCTGGAGGGATTTCATCCAAACCTCATAGAAGGTTCAGCCTAATAAGTTCATGGGTGGATCTGATCCCAGGCCACTCTGGGTTAAGGCGGGGTCCACCTCGGACTGGTCATCAGACAGTTAAGAGTCACTGTCTGACTTTTTTGGACTGAAGGAAGAAAATTGAAGGACTCAGAAAATCTCTGCACACAGAGAGAAAAAACACGCAAACCCAAGACAGGAAGACAAGAGGACAATCGTGTCCCGTCTTTCTCTGAACGTCTTCGGGTTTTTTTTTTTCTCCTTCACTTCCTGGAAGTCCAGTGAATGGGCGCTTTGGCCGGGCCAGCTGGCTCCAGACCGTCATTAAAGTGTGGAAGGGACGGAGGCTTCTTTTCTCATTCACACGGCTCGCTGTGCTTCTCAGTGAACTCTTTCTCTTGGCTCCCTCCTTCCCCTATTGTACAGTCATCAGGACTTTCATTCAGTCCTCTCTGCGGTGCCCGCCACTTGATTCCTATGTGAGGCCGTCTGCTCTCAACTCTTGTGCAATCCCGGCCTCTTGTCTCCACGTGTTTCTACCTCGGTTCTTCCTCTTTTTCACCCAGCTGACGGAGATCCAGGCGTCACATTTGAGGCCATCCACACAGTGAGAGATCTCAGTGAATCACATCTGTTTTTTTTAATGGCAACGCCCTACATCAACGCACAGCCAGCGCTCTGAGAGGAAATGATAGATTTGAAAATGGCTCCCAGAGTGGCTCCATTTGGGAAAACCCACTTCCGACTGTCATTGTTTTGTTGGGTGAAAGTCCATTACCCCCTGCTGTCTCTTTGGATGGAGCTGGCTAAGCTAACACACAGGCACAAAACTCGTCAGAAACTGTATTTTTTCAGTTGTTTGTCGTTTTAAAGCTGATTTAATCCACACCGGCATCTTTCCAAATTGTCAATTTTCATTCACGTACTTGGTGTCCAGCATTGATTTTGAGTCCCTTGACCTTTTTTTGTCTCCCTGCTCGCGTTGGCTGAGTTTTTTGGCTTCTGCACCACAGTGAAGGAAGTGTCTCCTGGAATGGCGCGTCTGTACGAGGGTCATTTTGAAAACGAATGGCCCGAGACCCGCGGAGAAGACGAGGAACGATTACTAAACAGTGTTCGTGTTCATGTTTGCTAATCCCACACACACATTGCAGCGTGTACATGCCTACCAAGCAACCCCCCCACACCCTGTATGTTCAGTCTAATATAGATTCTCCATATTAGACTGAACATACAGGGTGTGTCTTGGAAGATAAATAGGAACACTATGGCCAAATGTTTTTATTGTTATACATTGACTCTTGACAGGTGTAAGCCAGGCAAACAGCACAGTCAAAGCAGGAATTTAGGTCTTATTCAACAGACTGTTGTGTCACCGTACAGTCTGTAAAAAACAGACTGTACGGTCAGAAATCAGTCAGAAAAAAAAACAGTCAGAAATGAACAAACGGTCAGAAATGAACTTTTTCCATCTGTGGTCACAACTGTCGCATTCCATTGTTGGTACAGAATGTACCAGTGGAAGTTGATGTAATGTACGTTGTAGAGGTATGCGTTTAAATCACAGTAACCTTAGTCCTTAAGTTTAGCACGGGGAGCCTTAAAATAGTCGACACAGTGAATTTAAGCTCCACGATCAGCTCACGCGAACTTGTAGTCCAAATTTCAAGTCGGCGGCTGAACCCCGTCCGTGCCCCACCAGACCTCACATTTCTGCCGCCCATGTCAGACCGCTGCCTCAATATAATCATCCCGTCTCCATGTCTCAGTTTACGGGTGATCAGGAGACCAGCATGCACTCCAACATGACTGCTGATGTCTGTAGCTGCAGTCTGGGGGAAATATTCAAGTCGAACGTTTTATTTCCCCTTTTTATTGACTGAAGGCGAGATTCTAGCCGCGCCGCCTGCCTTCACCGAGTCCTCAGACTGCATTAAACACGTGTGTGTATGTACATCGTCTTAAACAACCATAGAACCTCGCCATGAAACCATCACTGTAAAACTGTGATTGTTTTTTACTTTTTTTCCCCCTCCAGTTTGAGCAGAACAATCAGCAGGCAGCATCTTGCTGGACCTGTTTGTTTTAGCATTTTCCTCAAGAACTGTAATCTCCTCACTGTGCCCGTTTCCCCCTCATGGGCTGACGACTCTTGGAAATACTGAGCTCCGCATCACAAATGGGAACCGGTGGCGAAAGACGACAGACTGGGGAGGAAGACAACATCAGATTTTCCACCAAGCCCGCGAGTAACAGCCTCGCCAATGTTCTCATTCCAGACGTTTGTTGACAACGAACAGTGGAAAACTCAAAGAAGCAGATTGTCCGATCGCTCCTTCTTGCCGTCCGTCAGGGGTTCGACATGAAGACGCTCGTTTAGCGCGTTTCTCCATAGCTGCCTTTCTTCCCTCTCTCGTGAGGCAGTATTTGGTGATCTCTGTGGAGAGAGGACAGGGAGGGGGGCGGGCAAACCGATCTAAGAGGGTTGCTTCAGGTATGGGGTGGTCTTTTGTTGGCTTTATTGATGAGGCAGTCTGAAGCAGGCAGTTCTGTAGCATTTCATGATTGTTTCTGTGCTTTCGTTGGGGCCCAAGCGAACTGGGATGTTTGTCCCTTGCACACAAGTAAACAACGGTGGGATTTTTGGAACACCCAGTGGAGCTAATTAGTTTTCCTCATTGGTCTTCTGCTTGTTCCCAAATAGCAAGAATCAACCCGCGCTCCCCGTCGCACTTGGAGCTGCACCGATTCGAGGTATGTGCGTGTAAAAAAAAAAAAAAAAAAAAAAGGAAGCACGCGCTTGATATTTTACGCAAACATCGCAAAGACACCTGCGTCTGACAGAAGCACCAGGCAGCGCGCTCCGTCCATTCAGTATGTTTGTGTTCATCGTTGTTTAAGTTCTGCTGTTTCCACCAGATTGCGTGTCAATGGACGGACAAGCCTGGCTACTGCAGAGCTGCTGTTGGGCTTTAATCAGCTGTACCATCACCAGTTGGATTTTATGACACGATAATACAACAGAGTTCAGTGGAGCTCCATCGTGTCCGATGAAGGACCTAACATACGTTAAGAGGCCTCATTATCAAAGTGGTGCAAGTGTGTGTTGGTGTAATCTAGGAATCTTCCATCCGGTCCTTTCAGCCAGTCACATTTTGGTCTCGGTGGTTCACTTTGTGGTAGCCACAGAGATGAGAGGAGCACGGCTCAGTTTACCAGCAGTGAAAATAAATATTTGTGGGAGGAGCGCTCTCACGTAGCCACCAGGGAATGTCACTTTTGGAAGTACGAACTTTCTGTATTTGGTCGTCGCTCTCATCGTCGCACATGTTCCTGGAATGCTCAGTAGCCAAAGGGACTCCTTCGGCTCTGTCGAACGGGATGAACCTGCTTGTCTCGTAAACCAGCCACTTCCCCTTCTCCTTTACCTTGTTGCTTTGGCTTGAAGGAATCCAACGGTTCCAGCCGAAATCGTCAAGCTTTTCTTTGTCTGGAGCGAGTTTCACGTATTAGTTCCTCTGGAGGTTCGAACACATGACGTCGAGCTGTATTTTTGGTCGTCCGCTGTGAACCCGTTGGTAAGACACACCTCATGGGAGAGGAGGCACTTTTCGAGTCTCAAATGTCAAAACACTAAATCACGAGCTGCTGGAACCTCATGGTGACATTGGCAGCTAAGATAATGTCAGTGACAAACAGACAATGAAATGCGACATCAGTGGTGGCTTTTTGGCTCTTTACATGCAGTCAGAAATGCATGGAAACAGTGGACGCGTTCACAAAAAAGTCCTTAACGGGGTTTAGAACACAGGAGCGACACATGAATTGTTGCATGTTGTAAATCTTTATTTTCAGCCCTTGTATTGTCTTTCCAACCGTGTTTGTGATGTTCAAGTACTAAAAACATGCTAAGGAAAAAGTCAAGCTACTTTTCTGAAATGTGAGTTAAACACAAGTGCTGAAGTGGCTGATTTCCCAAATATACTGTAGGACACACACGAGCGCATGAGAGGCAGTGAGATGGTAAGAAATGGAATGAAGAGGTGTGTGTGTGTGTGTGTGTGTGTGTGTGTGTGTGTGTGTGTGTGTGTGTGTGTGTGTGTGTGTGTGTGTGT